>BSAI01000228.1:483380-510741 GCA_036245035.1 Adrianichthys oophorus | reverse complement strand
GAATGCTGGGTCATCAGAGTTTTCTGATCAGCCGCTCTGAACTTAGACGGTGAATAATATCTGGTGAAACTTGACATTTTCCAGCTTTCTAAAACAGATGTGCCGGCTAATTAATATAAAAAAGTCTGAATATGGATTTTTATAACACTTGTCCTATTAAAAATAAAAATATTTTCCAGAACTAAACAGGAATCTGCACTCCAGTGATCCAAATCTGTCAATGTGTCCACGGTCCAGGTTTGAACTGGTCTAACCCCCCACCCCCCGACTGCAGACCATCACTGACCCACTGCAGAACCGCATGAAAACATTATTTAGAATGGCATTTTGCTCTTAATGGAACTGCAGAAACATTTCAGAAACATTTCTTCATGTTCATTTGTTTGTTTGCTCATTGGGTGGCCTGTAGTAAAGTAGTAAATGTTAATTCATTCTAAATAATGTTCCCTTTTCTGTATTTTAATCATGAAAGTACAGCCTTAAACAGTACAGAGAAGTACAAAGTACAGACTTCTTGAAAAGCCTCAATTACAAAGGTAGATCTATGTCCACATCCAGGCTTTAACGTATGGCTGGGTCAGAGGTTACTGGAGCAGCTACAAAAAGCTTCAAACTAAGACAAAGACACCAAATAGTTCAAACCTCTGCACGCTTCCAGCTGGCCTGTCAGAACTTTTCGAATCTCCAACACCCATATACTTTTTACCTCCATGGAGGGAGCCTGAAAATACACACACACATAAATAGACTGTTTGGGGTGTTTGTTAAGGAGACTATTGGCATAACTGCCCTTTGGAGTTCAACCCTAAAAAGGCATTTGAAAATAAAATTCAGCTAAACTTGTAAAAAGTAATACAACCTTCTTAAGCGGAGAGGAAAATGTTCTAAACAAACATGTACCAGGTATGCACAAAGCACCAAGGTGTCATATTAGTAATAATTAGCATCATTATTTAACCAAAACAAACAAAGAGAATCAAGTACAAGTTCCCAGGAAAAGACTGTATCAGTATTGCACACAGAGCCAGCAGCTTGTTTTCAGTGTTCTTCATCATCAAGACTCAGTTTCTCACACCTTCATCAATGACAGAAAACAATCACTTTCCTGTTACTGTTTGTAATGTATATGTGTACATTCTGTAATGGGATTTCATGTGTACTCTTCAGTTCTCATATACTTTTATCCAACATGTTATTGTGTGACGATGCTTGTGTAAACATACTCATGCTTAGAGAACATTCTTTCTCATTCTGATTTATGTGGGGCAGTCGTGGTGATTGGATTCCTGATCGGAGGTTTGCAGGTTTGATTCCCAACTTGCCCGTCCATGTGTCAAAGTGTCCTTGGGCAAGACACTGAACCCCACATTGCCTCTGATGGAAGCTTGGCACCAGTGGTCGGCAGTGGAGCCGCCATCAGTGTGTGAATGTGTGAATGGGACTGTAGCTATAGAGCGCCTTGGGCCTTCAATGAAGGTAGAAAAGCACTAGATAAGTATGCACCATTCACCATTTTATGTGTCAGCTGTTAGAATCAGCCCGACAGATAAAATGCCACAGTCTGCATAGACACATCGCGCTCTACCAGATTACCAGAAACTGTGAGCAGCTCTGACTGTAGCCGTTGTGCAAGATACTGTTGCAAATCCTAGGTGCCGTTAAGCTGCTGTCATGCAAGGCGGTTTGTGCCTATCTAGAAACATGTCGGTTTTCTACGCAGCTTCAGAGCTCTTGAGACCTCTTTGGAAGGAGCACTGCTGCATGTATTTGTCTTTTATTTTTTATTTTAATGTAACAAACCTTTTGAATGAAGTTTTAAGCTTTGTCCTTTCTCATCAGATCTCAGAAATATTCCATAACAATACATGTATACATGTTGACAAGTCTGTGCTGTACTGCAATTTATATACATGTTCCTGATCATTTTCTATCCTAAAAATCTCAGTATTTTACACACTTCTGTTACAGCACAGGCTGTGAGGTGAGACAGCCCAGACCTCTGCCTCACAGCAGATTGCTCAGTCCATTTTAAACTGGGACGAGCGATGCCTTTAGCTTACTCAGTGAATGCTAACACAGTGCTCTCTCACTATATCGCTGTTCACCTTTCACAGTCTTACTGCTTCACTGATTTTTTCAGTGCAACTTTGTATGCTTTTATTTATTCATGTCCTGTGTTCTGTGTCCTGACTGGCTTTTGATTTGGTCAATCAATCTTTCCAACCATCGAGTATCTTCTGTGCAGATGTTGCACGTGGAGCTTGCCAGAGTTGCATAAATCTTCATCTTTGTTTTCTTTCAAAAAAAAATGATTTTTTTTTTCTATGAAGGTTTGAACTTTAAGAGTTTCTGCAAGAGACAAAAGTATATTACATGTGCAGTGAGGAGGTTTACAGCTTTAAAACATCTGAAATCCTACTTTGAGGTTTTCATCTATTGTGAGTTATTTATGAAACGTTTCCTGTAAACGTAATGCTTTAATTACGTTTTCTATACATTGTAGGCATTTTTATTACATGTCTCCACTTGCTATCTCCACTGTCATAGGTAATATATTACGTGTTTTTCTTTTGTTTCTTTCGTATTGGGATCTGATATGAAGTGGCACTGAAAAGTCGTGAGGTGAGAAAGGCAGTAGCTCTACCTGAACAGAGAGAGCGCTCCTGAGCACACATTTAATGGTTGTTAATAAAGTTTCTATTGAACTGTATGTTTTGTTCTGACTGCAGAAATAGAGGAATTACTATCTTTAAAAAAGTTGGACTTTCAATCAAATTGTGAAATATTAATAATTTTTATATAAGGAACTAATGCTGGACCAATACGTCTTTATTGAGAGGGTTTCAGGATCTACAGTTCAAAAATCCAGCGCCCTAGAAATTTCCCAGAAGTCTTTGCAAAAACCCAGTGTGCATCAATGCTCACTAGATCAAAGTAGATTCATTAATCGCCTTGGTAAATGTTCAAATGTATTTGGTTTTTAGTTCAGGAAATCTGTGACCTCAAATTTGCTGTTGAAAAAAAATAGTAGTGAGCATGGTTTCCGAATTGCTTTTAAAATCCAGGGCACTATAAATAGTCGCGCACAATGCTGTTTATTTTAGTAGTTTGGGAGTATGGGGGAAATTTGGACATAGTTAATGAGTGAGCTGGCAAAACATAGCATCCTAACAATCTCTGTCACCACAATAAACCCCTCTGACGAATCTCAAGAGCTGCTGTTTACAAAAAAAACCCAGCTGTGGTACGAAAAAAAGATAACATGAGATCAAAATAAAAATATGATGTAAGCATTCTCATTAAATAAAGTCATCATACCTGAATAATGTAAACTTCCTCTCTTCCGTTGTACCACACCTCAAACTTCTTGCTGTCCCCCTTCACATTCTCTGTTATCCCAACAGCACTCATCTGGACGCAGCAGAAAGGAGGTGCTCAGACAGACTGACAGCAGTGTTCATGGCTGAAGTTACACTGGAGGGTTAGAGAACCTCCTCCTGTTTTTACACTCTGTATAAAGATCTTGTCCCTGTGCTGACGTGGAACAACGGAGCTGAAGTGCAGTCTGACCTTAAGTGAATGTTTGAAGCTGTAGGACGGCGTCTTCTCGTAGCCCTCTGCGGCATCCTCTCTCTTCTTACAGAACAGCAGCATCCTGTCATACAGAAAGAGGTGCCTCTGCATGGGCTTGAACCTGGCCAAGTCCTTCACCTGGAAGCAGTCCATGCATCAGGTTCAGATCACAGTCATTTCATTCAGTGGAAACTTAACACCATGAAAGAAACGGATTTATCAACAGCCACTATTTTTACGCAGTTATTTTTTCTCCTCTAAGTGTTAAACTTAAAGCACACTTTTTAGACAATTTGTTTTTTGACCAAACATTTTGGGAAATCTGCACAACACTTCTTCACTCATTTAGCAATGAGTTTTTTTGTGCTTTGGAGCTTGAGGAAAGTCTCATACCAAACAGATCGTAACTTAATGTAAAATCGTGTCCCCATTCTTTGAGCCGACACTTGGCTGGAGATCTGTGTATTTCTATTACTCTTTGTAACACGTCTTTGTGATACTTAAAGAACCGTAATTTTGATTTCATTGATACATTTTTAAATGATTAATAAGATCCAAGAGAGTCTAAAATGTCAACTTAAAAATACTCACAGCTTGAATTGTCACAGACATTTCTTGTTTTACTGTGCGTCTCTTTTGTTAACTATGGGTCTATACAGTGATTCTTAGAACAGAGAAAATGTTTCAAGCAAATTTTATTTACTGTTGCAAGTTTAGGAGTTTATTTAAAACAAGGGACAATGCAGAAAAGAACAATAGTCAGGTGAAACGTGAAAAGGTGTGTTTTCTTAAGGCAAAATTGCTCATTTCCACCTGTAGAAGTAAAGGTAAAACAAATAAAATTGTTGAAGTTTAAAGATAAGGGTTTGCTATTTGCTTTAAAGTATATTCATAATTTTTTTGGTTTAACACTAATGTCTGTCCATCTCTGATGTTGAAATAAAAAAATGCCTGCATGTTTGATCGTAGATTATACGTTATAAAGGTAAAAAGTTTAACTGACAATGATCATTCATGACCAAGCAAAGCTGACATGATTGGATGAACCTGCTGACTGTCTGGGAAAGGTGTTTTCTGCAAACATTTTGTACCTTGCTGTGGACTTTCTTGTGGTCGGTCCACACGTTGAAGGAGCCTTGCATCAGCAGCTTCCCCAGCTCACTCAGGTTTCCCTGAAACCAATAACTCAATTTATCCCAAATTTTTTAAATCTGTGGCTCCTGGAGAGAAAATAATAACTGCGTGTGAACAAAATGATTGCTTAATCCAAACTCATTGAAAGCCACATGCATTCACTGAGTAGACAAGCTAAGTATGTCTGGTCCAGTGCTCAATGCTGTTGTTAGGAGTGCTTTCTTCTCACACTCTATGCACTCCACATGGAAACATTTTTGGGGTTTTCCATCGTGGTGACAACCATTATCAGTCAAAACCGTATTCCACATCAACTCACATTGCCTGATATATGCTGCACATAAATCAGTCATTTGGTTTTTACATTTAAACTTAAAGCTTAAACACTTTTCCAGGTCATTGTCCAACAAATTCCATTTGTTGACCCCAGCAAAGGAAATAGACATTTAAGTGTAGTTTTTACTTCAGGTACTTTCAAGTCATAATTTCTTCTATTTCTCTCATTAATGACAAAAAGATTGTGGAAACCACATGGCAAGAAGAAATGTTTGGCCTTATGCATTACCAGCAGTGTCTGTAAAGTACATAAATCTTTCCATTTCAATAGTCTTGACTTCAGAAATAGTTTAGAGGTGTGCTCATTATCAGAAGTCTTATGCATTTTCTGTCATGATTTTTTTTTTTTTTTATTATTAAGGGCTCTGGGCGTGAATCATAAGAATTAACCCAGACTTCCAGACAATACGGAACATATGGCAAACTTACAGAGCAGTACAGAATATGCTTTGTTTGGTCATTTAAAAAAATATTTCACTTTGTTGAATTTTGCAAGATTTTTACTTTTTTTATACAAGCAATATGTTGCTTCCATTTTAAAGTTGAATCAACAATAATCCCCAAAAACCTAAATTCAGTAACTCTTTCTATATAAACACCATTGCACATTCATTTCACAACTGAGGTCGATTTTTTATTAGTGAACAACATAAACTTTGTTTAGATTGAGAGAGAGTTTGTGTTATTTTTTACAATGTTTTTCTTTTTACAAATACAACAAAGTACGATTATATAAATAAGGTTATTTTGTTTTACAGAAAATTGATTCATATAAATTTCAAAGTATTCAGTAACTTTCATTCAAAAGGGAAACATTTAGAAATAATGTGCAGTGATTGTGCTTCCATGGCCTTTGACATTTTCAGTTCACTGTGACAGATAACAGGACAATCCACCACCTTTGGTGGGTTTGCTGCATGTTACACTAATCTCAGTAAGTAAAAGTTAATTCCAGTTTTCTCTCAACATTGGTGGAAGTCTTGGTTCAATTAAATATTGGTTTTGGTTCAAACAACAGTTCCAAGTGACAACATGTCTGCAATAGACTTCATGGAAGTTCTCCAAGCTGTGAGGTTAAAGGTCAGCCCTTTCTAGACTCGACAGTCATCAAGAATTGATGTCAACTGTAACCTAATGACAGTGATTTTCAGTTAAGAAACTGAACTGGACACTATGTTGCCCTTTTTAAGTGAATGCATTTGGTCATTCGGAATACTCACAGCAAAACCAGTAATTGCTATCTGGTGCATGGAGTCGTTGACAGACTTGATAATGTCGATGACGGTGGCCAAAGCCTCCTCCAGCTCCACCATCCCCTCATCCTTACTGCATTTGAGCATCTCCTATTGGGCAGGAGGAGGTTAATGTGTTCAAATGTACAGTCATTCTAAAGACAGGAGATGAAGACGACAAACACAAGACTCGACACGATTACACAGGAAATGAGGAAAAGAAGAAGAATAAAGTCACAATACAATTAGCTGTCAACAGAAACAACACCAGTCTACCTAGCCAGTTACTGGTAACCAAGTTATTTTACATTTACACCACAGCTTTCCAACTGGGTTTAGTTCTTCCAAACGAAGAAACAAAACCATTACTACAATAAAGACTTCTTTTCTAAAAGTTTCAAACAGTTGCTATTTCTAAACATTTGCTAATTAAATACATATATTTTGCAGCACAAAAGTTGTGTTTACGGTATTCAAAAAATCAAAAATAGAAAGACTACTGTAACTAACTTTGGTTTCTTTCAAAATTAAAGAAACCAAAGTTAGTTACACTACTTAACTCCCTTTCCAAGGAAACAAAGAGCTGTTCTCTTGTTAACACGTTTTTTTTTTTTTCTTCTTATTTAGATCACAGATGACCTGTCCAGGGGTGTACCCTGCCTTCGCCCATGAGTAGCCGGGTTAGGCTCCGGCAACCCCATGACCCCGAAAGGGATGAAGCGGATTGGAAAATGAAGGAATGAATGAGATCACAGATGTTAGGGCGAAAAAGTAATGAGTCAAAATGTAATAAAAAAGAATAAAAGAATAGAAAAGAATAAAAAAAGAAATCAAACTAAAGAAATAATCAAAATCGTATAATGAAATTTCTTGTAATGACTGTTATTGAAATTTATGGCCCTGTATGCGAATCGTTGTTCAAGTTTTTAAATGGAAGAAAAAGCAACAAAAGCCTAATTCAGAGCTAGGGTCTTATGATGGAAAATGCATTCACAATGGAGCATGCAGCTGACAGTACTGTCAACAGTGCCTTTGTGTGTGCACCTTTAGCATCAGCTGATATTTGGTGATCCTCTGAACCGGCTTCAACAAGTAGGCATCCAGAGACAGTTTGTGGTCCAGTTTCTTCTGGCATTCCTGCTCCCACACAAGCAAAAGTTTCTTTACAAATACCATGAATCATCTTAAATCTGCCAAAGCAGAATACATAAAGATCATGTGGAAAAGGAGATGGATATATGTGGTGCTTGCCGTAAAAATGACCTATTCCAGTCAAGAATGAAGATTGTGCTTAAAAATATAATCAGAAGTCATTACCTGAAAGAAGAGGCTGTCCCCGTTCTGTCTCCACAGGACTTCAGAGCGAGGTTTATTCTGGCAGTACTTCTCATACACCTGCAGCTCTTCCTTCTGGTGACACAAACACAGGTCCAGATCCAACTGCTTTCAGCTGTAAGTTTGCTGTCCATCACATTGCACATCATTGAACTGAACGTCCTTGAACTGGGCACTTCAACGTTGTTAGGCATAGAACATTGCTGCTGCATAAAGGAAATGATAGTGTTAGTCGAAACAATGTGAGGGAGGATTGTCCAACTGTGGGCCTCAAAAAACTCTCCCCGGTATCTTGTTGGCACAAAAAAACCCTGATTTGTATAATCTGCAGTAGTCACAGTGGGAATACAGCCCGGTCCAAATTATTATACAAATGATGTGTATCTATGATTTTTCTAAATAATGACAGTGAGCATAGCAGGGCTCTAGACTAAATGTTTGCACTGGTTGCACAGGTGCGCCTAACTTTTTTTCTTAGGTGCACCTGCACTAAAGTTTGGTGCACCCACCTTCTCAGTCACATTGCATTTAACTCAGCAGTTTTACACGGTCACTTTCCTTTTGAATTGCTGTCAGCATTAAGGACTTGAAAATGATTAGCTTACAAACTGGTAAACATAAAGTGCTTTCTTTGAAACACAGTTCTACAATAATGATAAATTACATACAATACAATTACATTCATAAAGAATTTAAGACTAAAACTACTTTTGTGATTTTTTCTTTATTCAAATCGGAGCAAATACAAACATGCCATTAAAAAAAGCTAACGTTTGTGACAGCACGTGAAAATGGTGAACTGAAGTCTCCCTGCTTTGCCTCATTCTGATGCATCCACTTGCTGACAAATCATAGAACGAAAAAAAAAAAAGCAAAACAATGGAAGAATCGAGGTGTGACATCGCCCATTGGCTCTTGCCAAATGAAGCCAAATCCATCACCATTACTTCCTGATATGTGTGCTGTCATTTTGAAACCAGACGACAGCGACTGGTCCGAATCAGTCTGAGTCCTGTTTAGGGGAAATACAGTCACCAATCATCAGTGAGCTTGTTTAAATACACACTCCTTCCACTGAAAGTGGCTCGGAAGAATCTGTCAATCAAACGTTTGAGGAGGGGCCAGCGAGCACCGCATGCTTTTACTGAGATCTTTTGATAAAAATTTAGATTAGAAAAAAGATGTTAAGAAGAAGGTATCAGAGCAAGAAAGGATTTTTCTAACAAATAAAATGACAGAGTAATAACTGTCTATTTCTAAATAAAAGTCTCTGGCATTTTGACTTCTTGCAACCAGCAGGTACTTCCTGTTTGGAACACGAGAGGGGAGGGGTTAAGATGTCCATTGTTTTTACGGTCTAGGAGACAATAGATCTGTGAACAGCCAATACTGGAGCTGGATTGATACAATATTGCTGCCAATTTTAGCTTGGGGTTGTGAGGGGCTGTAAGGGGGCTGAGGGGAGACAAAGATTTGATTGGATATCAGTGGAGGGTTACTTCCACACCGACAGTTCCACCACAACTTAGAGGTGAATTTCTAATGAACTCCTGCTGCTCTGCAGAAACTATGTCCTGTTTGTTTTTGTTTTTTAATAGTTTTGTTTTGTGGAATATTTGATTTGATTTCTAAAATGTTATGTTGTTTTTTATTATTTGTTTTGTTTCCTTAATTGTAGTTGTGAACTTTATGATGTTTTTGAGTGATTTGTTGATGTGGTTTGAACTTCAGGGCCACCATAGTAAATCTTTTAACACCAATAACATCACAGCGACACCTAAATAACAGACAGTTTGACATACCGTAAATCTCCAACCGTTCAAACAATCTTCATGAATCGGTGGATTCTGACGTGGGAAAAAGCTTCTTTTCTTTCTGGCTTTGCATCGATATACAACACATTAGAGTGCTGCGGAGCAAAGCCGCTTTTCTCCACGGCAGAATCTGCTGATAAACGTTGATGTAAACACGTCACACCTGCACAGCTCTTCATTTCATTTTTCATTTATTAATTTATAAAGCACCTTCCACCATTAGCCAAGGAGGCCTAAAGTGCTGTACACAAGAAAAACAGAATATATTATGTAATCAAACAAAAGAGAGAAACTAAATACAGAGATTAAAACCAACTTCATAAAATAAGATCAAAAAGGTAGCTAGGCAGATACGACAGCACTGTAATGGAGGAACAGTTTGGCTTTAAAACTCTCCAAGACTGTAACCTCTCTGATAGATGGTGGTAATTGATTCCACAGTTTGGGAGCCAACACAGCAAAAGCACGGTCCCCCCAAAACTTACATTTACTTCTCGGAACCAGTAACAAACACTGGTCTGCAGAGCGCAGGGACTTAAGGGGGGAATATTTTAAAAGCAGATTAGAAAGGTAAGATGGTGCCGTGCCTTCCAATGACTTAAAAGCAAAAACAAGAATTCTCATAGCAATCAAAGATTGTACAGGCAGCCAGTTCAATGAGACCAGGATCGGGGTCATGTGCTCACACTTCTTTGCACCACAAATAAATCTGGCTGCTGCATTTTGAACCAGTTGCAGTCTTGGTATTGAAGCCTTGGGCAACCCGGCGTATGAGGAGCTGCAATAATTCAGTCTGGACAACACAAAAGCATGCGTCACAATTTCAAGATTTGATTTAGATAAATAAGACTTAATCCTCGCCAAACGTTGCGGCTGAAAAAAGCAGAACCTGGTTACAGCATTTATGTGAAGGTCCAGTTTCAGTTTCATTAAGTTTTACTCCCAGGTTATGGACCACAGACTGTTCAAACTGGGCAAGCGAGAGGAGATCAAGACCATTATCCTTTAGACCACTGAGAGAGAACACAATTACTTCAGTTTTGGCTTAATTAAGCCCAAGGAAGTTGGCCGACATCCGCAACCTAACTTCATCAAGGCAGTTATTGCCTTAACTGTGTGGTCAGGACCTTTGTGTACAGGGACATAGATTTTGCAGTCATCGGCATAAAGGTGGAAATCCACCTTATGCTTATGAAGCAGCATTCCCAGTGGGAGCATGTATACAGAAAAAAACAATGGCCCCAGAACCGACCCCTGAGGAACTCCCCACCTCAAGGGGTAACACTTGGATGAATGATGGCCCATGTTAACACTGAAAAACCTGTCTGAAAGATAAGACCTCATCCACTGAAGGGCTTCACCAGAAAGCCCCACCCAATGTTCCAGCCGACCAATCAAGATCTCATGATCAGCTGTGTCAAAAGCTGCAGACAGATCCAATCATAGAAGAACCACCAGATTACCTGCATCTGCTTCTAGCAAAACATTGTTACATTTTTTTAAAGAGTGGTCTCTGTGCTATGTCCAGGCCTGAAACCTGACTGGATAGGTTCCAAAATCCCATGAGCATTTTAGGATGTAACCAACTGTTTATACACATGTTCTCATGGACCTTTGCACAAAGGGGTAGGTTTGAAATTGGCTTATAGTTTGAGAACAGTGCGGCATCCAGCCCTTGTTTTTTCAGCAGTGGCCTCACTACTGCATGTTTAAAATTGAGAGAAACCTGACTGGAAGCAAGACTACTATTCACGATGGTTAAAAGAGCTGGACCCATCACTGCAAAGACTTTCTGAAAAAAACAAGCCGGCAAAGCATCATGAGAAGAACCAGCTGGTTTGAGACTTGAAACTGTTGCAGGATTAATTGGCACAGGTGCTGCTAGGTGACTAATTGCAGGCAGTGGAATTTTGGGTTGCTATAAAAATGCTAAGGTCCCCACTGGCCATCAAGGGCATCTCTTGGTCTTTGGAACCGCCCACTTCCTGTTGCGCACTTCCGGTTAGCCTTTCAGGTAATGTAGCGGTGGTCCCCTGTGTTTGAGAAAGTTTTTAGCCGGTGTCACAAGTATTTGTTGTGTTTGTAGCTCCGGAGTAAAAACGTCACTCGCAACTCCATTAGCGCCCCTGCAATCTTGGTTGTGGTGCAGCTTGTCCTTCTCAGGTGATGAACCCGGTCCACCTGAAAGCTTGGCGACATTCAGGTCTCTAAGTGAACGCCCAGCCACCCTACAGATAAAGCTCATTTCAGCCGCTTGGATCCGGGACCTTGTTCTTTCGGTCATGACCCAAAGCTCATGACCATAGGTGAGTATTGGGGCGTAGATCGACCGGTAAATTGAGAGCCTTGCTTTCTGGCTTAGCTCTCTCTTCACCACGACGGACAGCGACCGCATAACGGTGGACGCCGCACCAATCCGCCTGTCGATCTCACGCTCCGATCTTCCCTCACTCGTGAACAAGACCCCAAGATATTTGAACTCCTCCACTTGGGGAAGGAGCACTCCACCCACCCAGAGAGGACAAACTACCTTTCTCCAGTCGAGAACCATGGCCTCAGACTTAGCGGTGCTGACCCTCATCCCAGGCGCTTCACACTTGGCTGCAAACCGTTCCAATGCATGCTGGAGGTCCTGGCTCGATGAAGCCAACAGGACAACATAATCTGCAAAGAGCAGAGAGGAAATCCTGTGGTTCCCAAACCAGACCCCCTCCGGACCCTGGCTGCACCTAGAAATTCTAGATATGAACAGAACCGGTGACAAAGGGCAACCCTGCCGGAGTCCAACATGCACCGGGAACAGGTCTGACTTAGTGCCAGCTATGCGGACCAAGCTCCTCCTCTGGTCATACAGAGACCGGACAGCCCTGAGTAAGGCTCCCCGGACCCCATACTCCCAAAGTACCCTCCACAGGACACCACGGGGCACACGGTCGAACGCCTTCTCCAAATCCACAAAACACATGTGGACAGGATGAGCGAACTCCCACGAACCCTCCAGTACCCTAGACAGGGTGTAGAGCTGATCCACAGTTCCACGGCCAGGACGGAAACCGCATTGCTGTTCTTGAATCTGAGGTTCAACTATTGGCCGGACTCTCCTCTCCAGTACCCTGGCATAGCCTTTCCCAGGGAGGCTGAGGAGTGTGATTCCCTGGTAGTTGGAACACATCCTCCGGTCCCCCTTCTTGAAAAGGGGGACCACCACCCCTGTCTGCCAGTCCTGTGGTACTGTTCCCGACTGCCACGCGATGCTGCAGAGACGTGTCAGCCAAGACACTCCCACAGCATCCAGAGACTTGAGGTACTCAGGGCGGACCTCGTCCACCCCCGGTGCCTTGCCACCAAGGAGCTTGTTGACTACCTCTGTGACTTCAGCTTGGGTAATGGACAGCCCCAGCCCAAGGCTCTCAGCCTCTGCTTCCTCAAGAGAAGGTATGTCAGCAGGATTGAGCAGATCCTCGAAGTATTCCTTCCACCGCCCGACAATGTCCCCAGTTGAAGTCAGCAGCTCCCCACGTGCACTGAAAATCGTGCCTGCAGAAAACTGCTTCCCCCTCCTGAGGCGCCGGACGGTTTGCCAGAACCTCTTCAAGGCCAACCGATAGTCCTTCTCCATGGCCTCACCGAACTCCTCCCAGGACCGAGTTTTTGCCTCTACTACAGCCTGAGCTGCAGCTCGCTTAGACTGCCGATACCTGTCAGCTGCCTCTGGAGTCCCACAAGCCAGCCAGACCTGATAGGACTCCTTCTTCAGCTTGACGGCATCCCTTACTTCCGGTGTCCACCAACGGGTTCGGGGGTTGCCGCCACGACAGGCACCAGAGACCTTGCGACCACAGCTCCGAACAGCAGCAGAGACAATGGAGGTGGAGAACATGGTCCATTCAGACTCAATGTTACCAGCCTCCCTCGGTACCTGTTTGAAGCTCTCCCGGATGTGGGAGTTAAAGACTTCCCTGACGGAGGGCTCAGCCAGACGTTCCCAGCAGACCCTCACAGTACGTTTGGGTCTACCAAGTCTTTCCGGCCTCCTTCCCCGCCAACGAATCCAACTCACCACCAGGTAGTGATCAGTGGACAGCTCTGCCCCTCTCTTTACCCGAGTGTCCAAAACACACGGCCGAAGGTCGCCTGAAACGACTACAAAGTCGATCATTGATCTCCTGCCGAGGGTGTCCTGATGCCACGTGTATTGATGGACACCCTTGTGCTGTAACATGGTGTTTGTTATGGACAAACTATGACTAGCACAGAAGTCCAACAACAAAACACAGCTCGGGTTCAGATCAGGGAAGCCGTTCCTACCAATCACGCCCCTCCAGGTGCTACTGTCATTGACCACGTGGGCATTGAAGTCGCCCAGGAGGACAATGGAGTCCACCGTCGGGGCGCTTTCCAGTACCCCTCCGAGAGACACCACGAAAGCTGGGTACTCCGAACTGCTGTTCGGCCCGTAAGCTGAAACCACAGTCAGAGACTTGCCCCCCACCCGAAGCCGGAGGGACGCAACTGTCTCGTCCACCGGGGTGAACTCCAACACTTGGCGGCTAAGCTGGGGGCTCACGAGTAAGCCCACCCCAGCCCGCCGCCTCTCACCATGTGCAACTCCAGAATGGTAGAGAGTCCAACCCCTCTCGAGAGACTGGGTTTCAGAGCCCAGACTGTGCGTAGAGGTGAGCCCAACTATGTCTAGCCGGTACCTCTCAACCTCTCGCACAAGCTCAGGCTCCTTCCCTCCCAGAGAGGTGACGTTCCATGTCCCAAAAGCCAAGTTCCATGACCGGGGTTTAGGCCGCCAAGGCACTCGCCCTCGACTGCCACCCAAACCACATTGCACCGGCCCCTTCTGAGCTCTCCTGCAGGTGGTGGGCCCACTGGGGAGTGATCCCACATCAACCGTTCGGGTGTTACCCGACCGGGGCCCGTGGGAGGAGCCTCGGCCACCAGGCGCTCGCCTGCGAGCCCCAACCCCAGGCCCAGGCCTGGCTCCAGGGTGAGGCCCCGGTAACGCCAATCCGGGCGACGTAACTAGATCTCATAAAGGAGTTTGTGAACCACTCTTTGTCTGGCTCGTCACCCAGGACCTGTCTGCCATGGGAGACCCTACCAGGAGCCGAAGCACCAGACAGCATAGCTCCTGGGATCCCTCAAGCACTCAAACCCCTCCACCACGATAAGGTGGCGGTTCACTTTTCCTTCAAGCGGTTTTATTTAATTTGTTTTTCCTCGCCAGGGACTCTGTGCTTCCGGTTTTGGGGACAGCTGCTGCTTTATTAACACTAACTTTTAAGTTGTTTTTACTCTCGTGCCTTTGGACGCGTCGGACGGGGGTTCTGCCAGCGTGGACGCCAGCTGCCACGGCTTCAGAGTGGTCTAGTGGACAGACTGCATTTTTACACGGACTCGCTCCCCTCCCTGTCAAAGGGATAACGGACTGTTTACCTGCCTGCTTTTAACATTGTGGTTTGATGCATGGCAGTGTTTTGTATTGTGGTGACTAACCTGGAGTTGTAATCCTCAGTCCGTCCAGACGCTAACACTATTTTTATACTTTGTGGTGTGAACCATTTTAATTCTATTTTCTTTTGTTGCCTCATCCCTTCAGTGCTGAGGACCCGAGTGTTGGCCGGTGTTTAAGTGGAGGTCTTCCCTTGTGTGGATTGCTGTGCCTTGGGTGAAGGGATTCACAAATTGAGTGTGTGCTCTGCATCACGTGAGTGGGTGAATTTGAGTAGGTAATTTTTTTTTTTAACCTCCACTTCCTAGTGGCCCCGGGCCTCAGCAACTGAGTTTTCTTTTCCCCAACTTTTGTATAGTGTTTTATTGACTCTTTTATGGTGTTTTAATTAACGCCAATTAATTTTGTAATAAAATTAATTTTAATCGTGGACACATGCCTCCTGCTCTTTGTGTGCAATCTACCTATCGTTGGTCCTATTTCCCATCTACCACAAAACCAATCTTTCTAGTTCAGTCAGGGACACCAATGAGAGAATTAAGCTTAGCTTCTGGTGGAGAATAAGTAGAGCATTGTGTAAGAGAGGACCTAAAATCTGTAACTTTGTCCATGAAAAACGCACAAAATTTCACAGTTTTCTAAAAGGTTTTCATTTCTATCCAACTCTAGCACTGAGCCCAATGTCTTAAAAAGGATCCGTTGATCACCTGAAGCAGAAGAAATAATATTTTTTTAAAAATTGTCGTCTTGCTTTTCTGACAGCTTCATTATAGATGCAGAGTTTCCCTCTAAGTAGATCGTGGGAGATTTGGAGCCTATCCTTTTTACATTTTCTTTCAGCCTTTCTGCAGTCACGTCTCAAGGAGAGGATTTCTTCAGAAATCTGGCGTTCAGGCGTCTTGGTTTTCTGCAACTTAGGTGCAATGTCATCTAAAATTTGAGCACACGCCGGTTCAAACTGAGAAAAGAGTTAGTAGTGATCGGGGATGAATATAAGGTCGGCCATTCCAACAAAAATAAGGCAGAAAATTCAGCAGCTTTTTCGTCATCCAAGCCCCGCACTAATCTCACAGGAACGGGTTTGGGGACAACTCTGAGTGGCAAGATAAAGTCAAATAATACTGCTGAGTGATCAGAAAAGGCAGTCCTCACAATCTCAACACAGGTTATAGGAGATCCAAAAGACAGAGCCGAGTCCAGCCTATGTCCATGCTTGTGTGTTGGGTCAGAAAACCACTGCACAAAATTTAAGGAATCCAATACATTAAAAAAAGTCTTTGACAAGTGGTTTGTCAGGACAGCACACATGAATGTTAAAATCAACACATGCTCATATTTAGACATAAAAGTATACAGCAGTTCAGAAAAATCTGTTAAAAACTTGGCATTGAATTTAGGAGGCCGATAAATCAAAAGGCCTAAGAAAGTAGAAGGGAGGCCCAGATCAAAAAGACAAAACTCAAAAGAGTCATAAAGTAATGGTGGTGTCTAAAATTAAAATGTGACTAAAAACACAAATTAGGCCACCGCCTCTCCCCACAGATCTGGATACATTAAAACACAAACAGTCATCAGGTAAAAGCTCCAGTAGGACACCTGACTGACCAGGTGGGATCCAGCTTTCTGCAATGCCCAGAAAGTCCAGCCTCTGGGCATTAAAAAAGTCTTTCAGGATAAAAGATTTGCTCATGACAGATCTGGCGTTTATTAATCCAAACCTCTTTGGAGTCGGGGCCACGTCAGCGATCTCCGGTGATGACTCAGCAGTGGAGCGCATCACTGTCGGGACCTCCAGAAGATTTGAAGGGTCGCTCTTCCTCCAACAGACTGGAAAGCGTGCCGTCCTGACAGGCGAGACGGACTCCAGGTTTCCTCCGACCACAGGAGTCAGGCACAAATAAGGACATGAAAGCAGCCTCCACGGGGCAAACAGGTGGTTACCGAGAGCAGAGGCACCAAACACATCAGCCCAAGAATGGGGACAGCTAGCACGAAGCCAAACAATTCTCCCACTTTGTTTCCCCCGGTGCCGCGGCAAGAAACAGCAGTTCGACAAAGAAACGCCGGAACTCCAATGCAAACCGGGTTTATTGGTATTGAATCCTGTCGATCAATCCGAGAAGCCGGGTGGAGAAAAAAATTTTATTCCAACAGTGTGCCTCGGTCGTTTGTGAGAAGCGCACCAGAATTTTGCACAAACAAGAATGAAAAACATAAAACAAATAAAAGCTGAATGACAGACAGAGGGCATGCCATGAACATCGGCACCATCTTCATTCAGCTATTGAATATATCTATTAAAGACACACTCCCATATCAGCGCGAGGCTGCTTTTCTCCGATACAGACTCCGCTGGAATGACGTTAACTACTTTAATGGTTGAAAAGCTACGGCAGAAGAAAGAATGTAAAGACTAGAGCTAAAGCTCTGATTAAAGAGTTTAACAGAGTTTTCTAACCCGCTCCAACTGCTGCCAGCACCAAGCATGTGTGCACGTCATATTTACTGAAATCTAAAGCTGTTCCAGTCAGAAACATCTTCATAGGTCCAGTTCCATCTGAACAGAGGACTCTTATTTTGTAGCAGCTTCCCAATTCTTGTATCCATTGAACTTGTGAGTTTTTGGAGAGTTTCTGCTTGAATTTCTTTGCAGGATGTCAGAATAGCCTCCAGTTGTTGATTGGATGTGAACTGCCTCCACCCTCACAGATATTTGGTTTGAGGATGTTCCAAAGGTTCTCACTGAGGTCAGGGGAGGATGGGGGTTACACCATCAGTTTATCTCTATAGCAGCTAATGATTCAGAGGGAGACGGTGCATTGCCATGCATGAAGAGGATTTTGTTACAGAATGAATAAATGGATGAATGAATGAATGAATGAATGAATGGATGGATGAATGGATGGATGAATGGATGAATGAATGGATGAATGAATTAATGGATGAATGGATGAATTAATGAATAAATGAATGAATAAATGGATGAATGACTGGATGAATGGCTGAATGGATGAATGGATGAATGAATGAATGAATGAATGAATGAATGAATGAACGAACGAATGAATGGATGAATGAATAAATGAATGGATGAATGGATGGATGGATGAATGAATGGATGAATAAATGAATGAATGAATGAATTAATTAATTAATGAACGAACGAATGAATGGATGAATGAATAAATGAATGGATGAATGGATGGATGAATGAATGGATGAATGAATGAATGAATGAATGAATAAATGAAGGGATGAATAAATGAATTAATTAATTAATTAATTAATTAATGAACGAACGAATGAATGGATGAATGAATAAATGAATGGATGAATGGATGGATGAATGAATGAATGAATGAATAAATGGATGAATGAATGAATGAATGGATGGGGTTCACTATGTAATGTTTGGTTAAATCTGTTTTAATATCCCTTCCCACCATCTCCAAAGGTGTGTGTGGGGGTTAGGGTCACATAACAATTAAATAGCAGATTTTTTTAGATTTGACATTTTTTTACTTTTCTTACATTTCACTTACCCTGTTCAGAAAACAGCTTCCCACTTGCTCTGGTTTTTCAACGCAGTTTTCCAGCTCCATAAGAAATGTCCTGCAGATTATTTCAATTCAGTCAAGAACAGCATGTATTTTTTAATTTTACATTAAAGGAATCCCAACACCTCAGCTCTGTGATTTGGCCATTAACTGAACCTGCCTAATCATGTTATCTCGCAATATAGTGTGTTATTTTTACCTGAAGTGTATTATTATTTTATTTGCTATTACTACTACTACGAATACTACTACTTCTTCTACTACCACTACTACTACTATTATAAGAACAATAATTATTATGACTACTATAACTACTATGACTATTATTTCTATTACTACTACTACTACCAACACTACTATAATAATAATTATTATTACTTTTTCGACTACTACTAATATTATTATTCCTATTATTATTTATATTTATTTACTTATGTATTTTCAATTATTATACACAACTTACTTCTACAGAGACAAACTGCTCAACTTCACAGCCCTGTATTTGAGGACAGGGATCCATCTTTTAGATTTGAGGCTTTAAATAAAATAAAATAAATTAAAACTTTCCTGCTTTTTACTCCAGTGTTTTTTTAAGCAACAATGACCAGAATGCAACATTAAAATCTGAAAAAAGCAGATTAGAAGTTTAGAAAAACAAAATCTGGTCACCTACTGTATGTCACATGGTTATTATTTATTGGATAAATAATCTATACTTCATACAACTACATTTTTTGTCCCATGTACTTAGTCTTTGTATGTGTTGTGTTTTTAACATAAACCCTGCATCTTACTCATTGTTGATTCAAAAATAAAACTGTAAACTCATAACTGTAAAATCCTTCAATGATTATATTCATAAATGTCATGTTGTTTTCTGATAGGAAACCCACTGCTAAATGTGTGAACAAAAATTAACAGTTGAAAGAAGCATCAATTTGGAAAAAATGCACGAATCCCTCCATTTGACTGTCAATCATTCAATCACTGAAATATTCCCGCACAGACTTATTTTCTTACTTAGATCGAGTTAAGATCACATAAGATCAACAGAGGTGTTGATCATGTTCTCTGCCACTCACACACAAAAGCACAACAAAATGAATGAAAAGCATTTCACTTACTTGTTGTGAAATTCGTAGATCTCTGGTAGGTTCCCAAACAGCACATCTCGTTTGTTCTCTATTGATGGGGGAATAAGGTGGCTGAACTCTGAGTTATTCAGCTCAGCGTAATAGCCCTGGGGAGGGAAAAGGAAGAGATTTGGATTTGACAGGTATTGGGGTCGCATCACAATGAAAAAAAAACAGACCTCTTGGCTTTGCAATTAAGTCAAATAGTATCAGTCATAAAAAAACAAACAAACAAAAAAAACACTTAAATAGTTTTAAAATGTAATTTTATTAAATCCATGTTGTTGTGTTTCTTCCAGACAACCACCAACTGGCCAACATTAAATGTTTTACATTTGACATGTCTGTTTTGAAAACGATTTGTCTTTGTCTTGAATACGATTTTCTCCTGTTAAATCACTGTCAAAAATACGTCACGGGGTCACAGGCATAAACATGGAGTCCCGGAGCATCGATTCTTCAAACTGCAAACTGTGTGTGTGTGAATGGGTGACTGTGACTGTAAAGCGCTTTGGGCCTTCAATGAAGGTAGAAAAGCACAAGTATACGCCATTTTCCATGTGTGATAAAGTTTCATTATTAAAATAAATAGAACTTTTAGGAGTTTTATTAATCTCATAACAAGAAATTATCTTGATAGCCATAGGTCTGTTGAAAATTGGATAAAATAGATAAAAAACAGCGATCTCCAGTCACATTTTCTGGTTTTCAGGCTACAACAGGCGATCGTGTAATTTATTTAAATATTCAGCTGTCATCTTAACTTGTAGCTGTTCATCTAGACGTGTTTGTTTATTAGACATATACTTGTTATTCAACCATGTAGTTGTAGAATTAATGAAGCTCACTTTTCTTGAATAGTTCTAACACATCACCTGTCCGTCCGGGGTTGAGGATCTCTCCTTCATGTGGGCAACCCTGAGGTTTCTTAAAATGAGGGTAAAAAAGCCCTATAGCCCAATTCATGCTAGCAAAATAAACCAGAGGGTAAAAATGTTTATTTGTATTCATTTCTGCTGTAAAGTTGGAGAAAATGCATTGGAATAATTTTAGCTAGGCCTGCCCTGTTTGTGCATCAGCAGATGAATTGCCCCCAACCCTGATTAATGTGTTTTAAAAGGGCCTCAATCTAAAAGTTTAAAGGAAGGTTCTTGGTCTTCATGCCTAATAAGATAAGGGTTTTTACATGAATACCTTACATTAACTTTAACCCTTTAACTACCCAACTAAGACATTTCCAGTGGAAAAAAGCTTCTTTTTAAAAAAATAATGTCTATTATTGTATTCATTGGTTATTGCCTTGGGAGAGTAAGACACACACATCAAAGATTTAAAAATGTTTTCTAAATGTGCTCTACCGTTTGGTTGAACAGGCAGTTAAAGGGTTAAGAGGAAGAGTGAACATGCTTTTTTCTTCTTAGAGGTTGGTCCGTCTTTTAGTTTACACCGAATGCGATTCATGCGTCAGGGGCATCGAGTTTCAATGCTAAGTCAATGTACAGACGCAATCAAAAGTCATGTGGCACGTTTTGATCGTCGCGTGTGCCACAAGACGGTCTAGAAGCAGCGCATTGAGTGTTGTAGCACAATTTGGGGAAATGCGGGGTGTCCAGAGTTTAAATAGATATGTTTGAGATGACTTGTGCTGGATCGTCAGCGAGACCAGGCGGCTGCAGGTGGGGGCATGGATATGCGCCTGAGATGAAGGCAAACACTGAACTGCAAAGACTGAACGAGAACAGGAAGTTGGGGTTGTCCTTAACATTTGGTTGAATTTCAATATCCCTCTCTCCTTTAGTATGATCTGTGCTATTATGTATTTTACAATGCTTTTAATGTTTTGTCATGTATGTGTTTTTTTTATCAAAAGGTATTTTAATTGATAGCCTCACATTTGTGTTTTTATTGTATATTCTTAGCTTTGTAGACAGTTTTAACATCTGTTCATGGAAAACAGATGAAAAACAACCATTGAATGTGCACTGTCCCATAGAAATGTACAATTAAAATGGAAGTGAACAACAATAAACACAAAACCACAGATGGTTTGTGATTCCTGTTCTTATGAGTTCCTTTTGTTGTATAAATGTAAATGTCTGTCTGATGTTTGGCATAAAAACTGAAATGATTATCAGTAGAAAACAATACAGAGATAAAATGTTTCGAGTAAAATATTTTTTAATGATAAAGTTATTTGAGGGATGTTGTTTTCAATGACTACAACCATCAATAAATATAAATATTTTGTTTATTTTTTCATCAGTGATTCACTATTTGCAGAAAGAGTTACAAAATACACAGATTTCCTTCATTTAGCTCCATTTCTGTTCAGCATCACTTGGAACTACAATGTAGCGTGTAGCGATGAGGCTAAAAATATTGGACAGTAGCTCCTCCCACACATGTTTGGAGCGTGAAGTTTATAAACACATTTTTGAAAGCGTCCAAACCAAATTTGACACATCAATTGCATTCGGTGTGATTGCAGCATATCAGGCACAAATGGTGCAGCATCTTCTAAAACCTGCTGCTCTCCAACAGTCAACTGGAACTAAAAACAAAAGGTTTACGTGTTCAGGGTGAAACATGCTTAAAGTGCAGTAGACCTTGATTTACAGTAACACAAGAACCCTCATCATGCAAACAAACTCGAACACAAACATGGGCCTACTAACAAAAGCGTAAGAGACTAAATGTTTCTCCAAATTTCATTGTGACTAAAAGCTATGCATCATGACTTCTTTCTCTGACCACTCTTTAACTTTCTTCAAGTTTGCTTCAACATTTACACTCTCCCTGCACAAAAGCTAGAGTAAATCATAGAATAACAGCTTGTACCTCCATGATGCTCTGCAGTTCCACCACGTAGATCCTCTCTGTTTCAATTAACTCAGTCATGATGTGTCTAGAAGAAGATACAACGAAAATACCTTAATGCTCAAGCCAAAAACACAACCAAATGAAAGTGTAAATAAGACCAGATAGTGATTATAGCTGGGATGTATTGACAGAATGCATGATTATATATACACATTTGTATTTATTCATCAGTTTTTTTTTATCTTTGAAAAAAGTTGTCACAGACAAGTGACAGCGTGTTCATGAGTGTGTTGTGGGCAGCTGTGGTGCAGTGGAAAGGGCAGTCAGCCTCTGATAGGAAGATTGCAGGTTTGATTCCCACCTTGCCCGTCAAAGTGTCCTTGGGCAAGACACTGAACCCCAAATTGCCTCTGATGGAAGAGTGACGGGGGACAGAGGCGGGAGAGGGTAGTTAGAGAGCTGAACGTTAAAATGTGCTAAACAGGATGTGTGCCGAATTAATGAAGAAATTCCTAACAAAGGGAACTGTTTATTTTATCAAAACACAACATTATATTGGCGACGAGGATTATAATAGAAGCGAAGAAGTGACGAAATTGACTTCCCTGCTCATAAAGTAAGAAAAGAAACAAGATGTCGTCTGATCAGCAGCGCAACCCTAACCCCAACCCTAACCCTAACCCGCATGAACTGTGCCAGCACCCAGCTATGCTTAGCAATCCCCACTGGTACCGCTGAACCTTAGCGTATCAGATTTATTCACGGAATATACCGTGGGTACAGAGAGTATTCAGACCCCCTTCAATTTTTCCCTCTTTGTTATATTGCAGCCATTTGCTAAAATCTTTTTTTTTAAATAAATCAGCAAAAATGTCAAAAATTCTGGGGGTTTTTTGTCAATATTGGGTGTTGTGTACATTAATGAGGAAAAAAAAGAACTTCAATGATTTTAGCAAATGGCTGCAATATAACAGTGAAAAATTGAAGGGGTCAGAATACTTTCCATACCCACTGTAACCAGTGGATGAACTCTTCTAAGTTTTTTTAAGTTGCCAGCGAAACAATTCAAGCACAGAATTCTGTAAGAACAGCCACAGTGTTGCATTGTATTGGAGCACCGACACAGAGGATTTTCGCCAACCTGCCAGGAGACAAAGGTACAAATGCACAGACTGTTGCTGCACTACATGCTTATTTCACACCAAAGAGAAATGTTGTCCGAGCAAGACACAAGTTTAGATTCCGTGCTCAGAACCCAGATGAAACAATTGGTGTGTTTGTAAATGCGCTGAGAGAGCTGGCAAAATCATGTGACTTCGGCGCGCTATAGAATGACAAGCTGCAGGATCAGATAGTGGAAAAATGCGCTATGAAGCGGCTGTATGACAGTTGTTGCAGGAAGATGGAATGAATTTTGACAAAGCACTGTCAATTGGATGCGCAGAGAGTTCTGGTCGCAGAACACTAAAGTTCACTTCACTAAGAAAAGTGCATATGCAAATAGTGGACGAGTAACAGGAACAGCCCGTCGGTGATAAAGCTGCTCCTGTAGCACAGGATTTGAGGAGAGTTCCTAATCCCATGATAGAAGCTGTAAACCAAGAACTGGAAAAGATGATAGTACAAAGGTATAATAAAGGAGGTCAAAAAAAGATCAGAATGGGTTTCAAATATCCTGATTGTCCCAAAGAAGACACTAAAGAAGTGAGGCTATGCAAGGACCTCAAAGAAGTGAATAGGGCCACCATCAGGGAGAGACACCCAGTACCAACAATCAATTGCATCTTACAGGCAGTTCAGGGAGCAAAAGTATTTGTTAAGCTGGATGCACGGAAAGGGTTTTGACAGTGTGACTTAGCACCAAAATCCATACCACTGACGATGTTCATTACCCACAGATGGTGCTACAGTTTCAGAAAAGTTGGATTGTCAAGTGCCCCAAAAGCCTTTCATAAAGCTCTGGAGTCTATTTTGTGTGGAATACCAGGGACAGTTTGCTACCTGGATGATGTGGTGGTTTTTGCAAGAATGAGGAGCAGCTGGAACAAAGACTGAACAAATCTTTCAGAGATTTCAAGATACAGGTCAAACCCTCGACAAAGACAAGTGCATTATTGGATTACAGCAAATCAAAATACTTGGACATGTGATCACTGCAGATTGAATCAAAACGGACCCAAGAAAGGTGGAAGCAATTCGCAAAATACCCAGACCTGAGAACGTTCAGCTACTCTGTTCATTCCTAGGCACCTGTGGATTTCTGATTAAATTCATACAAAACACTTTGGAAGCTGACCAGGAAAGGACAAGTGTGGAAATGGTCAAGTGAAACAGAGAGCTCATTTCAAGCAATGAAAGAAATGTTGGTGAGTGAACCGTGCCTGCCTTTCTTTTTAAACTAGATGTTCCAACAATAGTGGTTAGTGATGCAAGCCCAGTAGCACTAGGTGCAGTTTTGCTACAAACCTGGTTATATGGGCAGAACAAGCCAGTAGCATATGCAAGTAGTTCATTATCCCAACTGAACATCGCTATTCACAAATAGAACGAGAGGCTTTAGGTTGTTTATTGGCTGTGGAACATTTTAGAACTAATGTGTGGGGAGGCAATTTTACTTTGCAAACTGACCACAAATCTCTCATTTACATGTTCAACCCAGACAAGACAACCCTGACACTCCAGAGAATATAGAGACTTGGATTGCAATAACTACCAAATGACTATGAGATAGAATACAAAGCAGGAAAGTAACATGTTGCAGACATACTTTCGAGAATTCCTTTACCTGAGACAGAAAACATAGAGTATGTGGAAACATGTGGACAGAGTATTGTCATTGACAGTGCATGAGTTCCACCTATGAGCTACAAGACATAGACGCTGAAATGATTAAACAAACTTCTTGAGACAGGAGTATGGCCAAACCTAGTACCAGATGACTAACAGCCATACAGCCGATGTGCAAGAGAGTTGTGCACAAATGATGGACTCATTCTGAGAGGAAACAGGCTAGTGCTTCCCAAAGAAATGGTGAAGCAAGCACTGAGGATTGGATATGAGACACACCAAGGGGTGGTTGGAACCAGGCAGGATCTTTGGAGTAAATTCTACTGGCCCAATATGGACTTAGATGTAGATAGGCTGATCAGAAACTGCTCCGCCTGTGTTCTCAACCAGCCTTGTCATGAGGACCAACCTCCACAACCGCTAGAAGTACCTCCTAGACCATAGACTAAGGTTGGAATGGATCTAGTAGATCCTATTCAGAACCAGTATACACTGACAGTGATAGATAACTACATTTTGTTTCCAGAGGCTGTAGTCATCTCCAACATTTCTTCAGCTACAGTTGTAATTGAACTGACTAAGACATTTGCTAGATTTAGATATCCTCTGGAGGCTGTTACTGATAATGGCAGGCAGTTTGTTGGACAAGTTCTGGAGACATTTTTAAAGACATGTGGAATCAAGTACATCAAAGTTTCTCCTTATTATCCAAAGAGTAATGCAAAGTAGAGAGATTTCACAGATGGCTGAAGAAAGCATTCAGGGTGTGAAGGAAAGAAATGGAAAGAAGAGCTTCCAAAAATACTAATGGCGTAACACCACACAAAGCATCAGGAGAAACACCAGCCACGTTGATGTTTGGAAGAAACATTCGCACTAAATGTCCAGATCTAGAAAATCAATCTCTAAAAGAAAAGTACAAAGAAACAGATGTCAGAAATCATCATGAGGAATACCAAAACAAGATGAAAACCTATGCTGACCAGACCAGAGCAAAGGACCACAATTTTAAAGTTGGTGACATAGTTTACATAGAGAGCATGGAAAATGAAAAGCTGGATCCAACATTTAGGGATAATTGCTATGTGCTGCTGAGAAACACCTCTGACAACTCCTTTGAAATGGTCAACATAGAGGATGGATCAAGAGTGTTCAGGAATGTCAAACATCTCAGAAAAACGCCAGTGGTGGTTGACTTTGACATACCGAAACCTTCATTGATCAGCAAAGACCAAAACCAGCATGAGACAGAGGAAGCGTCCACTGCTGAAACGACTCCAGTAGCGGAGACCCCACCAGAACATGAAGCCGGTGAATGTGTTGTCATCAACACCAGGAAGGGACGGATGATTAGAAAGCCCATTAGATACAGAGAGACTTGAATAAGAAAAATATTTGTTACATGTTTCTGTTTTCATATATTTGAGGTCATATATATTTCATATATTGAGGTCATAGACCAGTCAACCCCCATAAGGGTGCATGTGAGTAAGGCTTAAGTTACTTCCTTGTTTTACTTTGTTGTCTTTAACGCATAAATTCCTCACAACTGAAGGAGAGAAAGAGGTCTTTCCCTACTTGGGAAAAATGATTAATTTTAACAGCTGCTGATTTGAGAGCAGCACTGCTGTGATCAGGATGGAAAAAGGCTGGATAAAGAAACCCCAGTTAGTCCTACAAACCCTTTAACCATCATAAGAGTCTCCTCCATTAATCGCCTAACACACATTTTCTAAATTCTTCTGATTTCTGGTTTGACAGATTCTCCAGTTTTGTTTTCTTTTACTAATTCACAGTTTTAATTATTGACTTCATGTGGTTCTGTTCCTGTCTTTGTTCCTTGGAAAGTTTGTATGCAAGTAAACAGAGACATCGTTCTCATGTAGAGCAGCATCCTCTTGTTTCATTGAACGTTTCAGCTAAACGTTTACACCTGTCAAAAGATCTGTCAGAGGAAATAAACTGTTGTTTACATGCATTCCTTAAGTTGTAAAAGCTCAATGTTCTTTTCAGACTAAAAATGTTCATGTTCCATGTTTACAAGCTTGGCTGACATTTATGTTAACAATTATGACATCATTAGTCATGTATTCATGTCAAGTGTCTGCTCTGAGCCCGGTGTGTGTCTGCAGTGAGCCCGGTGTGTGTCTGCAGTGAGCCCGGTGTGTGTCTGCTCTGA
>BSAI01000228.1:472553-483370 GCA_036245035.1 Adrianichthys oophorus | reverse complement strand
TGAGCCCGGTGTGTGTCTGCAGTGAGCCCGGTGTGTGTCTGCTCTGAGCCCGGTGTGTGTCTGCTCTGAACCCGGCGTGTGTCTGCTCTGAGCCCGGTGTGTGTCTGCATGTGTCTGTGAGCTGACCTGCGTCTGCTGGACAGACTCTCCTCAGATTCAGCCGGAACAACATGTGTGGAGCCTCCCTGGCTTTCCTCGTGCATCACCTCAATCTGCAACACAGAAACAGGTTCAATGGGTTTCATTTTTCCTTCTGACAAAATTGTGATCTTGGCATAAATATGTGAACAATGTCAAATGGTTAAAAAAAAAAAAAAAAAAAAAGGTTTTAAACAAGATCAAAATGTGTCACAGCAGGAGTTTATGTTCAGAGGAGGAAAGTGTTTCTGGGGCAGACGTACATTTATGAAACACTTATCTGTCTGTTTGTCGAGTTGCGTGGTCATGATCAAAACCATCAGGTGTAGATAAAGCAGACGTTTCTGCTTCTTCACCTGCTTACTGCTGTCCTTGTTTGAGCCAGTGAACCTCTGGGGTATTTGGCTGCTGCTTTTGTAAGATCTTTGCTCAACACTTTGAGTCTGTTGGTATGCTTAAGTGATTACCCACTTTTTAATAAAAAAACGCAACAGCATTCTATCTAGACCTAATTTTTGACAGTAGGTTGCCAGTTACCTCTGTGTTAGCTTACTTGTTTCTGTTTTGTAATCTTCTTATTATTAACTTGTTTTTGACAGACATGTTTTTTTTTCTTTTTTACACGAGTGCAGTGGCATGCCTGCTACTTCATTTGGGCTTATTCCCATCGCTTCTGGGTCTGAACTGGTCTGTAGGTGCACTGTTTACTCAATCAGTTGTTGCCGCTGCAGAAGCGTCCAGAGATCGCAGGAGAGGCAGAGAAGCCTGAGGTCTATAGAGTTTGCAGGACCTTGTTAAAGATTTTTATGATGGGTCTGTTGCACTAGCCCTTTCCTACGGAAGAGCTGCTGGGGGGTGGATGCACCGTCAGGAACAGGATCAACAAACTGGTGCAAAGATCTGGCACCTTTCTGGGATGTCTCCTAACGTCTATGACAGTAAGAGGAGGATGTTACAGAAACTGGAATCCATCATGGACAATCCTCATCACCCTCTGCAGGAGCGCATGGATGCACTGAGCAGCTCCTTCAGTCCGAGACCGAAACACCCTCACTGCAGGAAGGAGCGCTGCCAACGATCGATCCTTCAGTCAGCTATTAAACTGCCTCATAGGCACTGGACAATAGGGATGTGTATTCGCAAGAGCCTGGAGATACGATTTGTATCGTGATACATGTCTCACGATACGGATCATGGTGTATCCCAAGAATGTTCCAGAACAATTTTTCAGTGGTTATTTTTTTAGAAAATGACTTTGGAAAAAAAAAACTCTACCTGATAGTAATTAATATGCTTTGCTTTTTATTATAACAAAATGGTCAGATTCATAGTATCTAATGACCACAAAGTTAAGGACTGCAACTGTATCTCATACACTGGTTGCTTTTACCCCTACCAAAAATAAGCATACTCAAGTTTGTTTTAAGTATACTTTTTTAAAAATAAAATCAAGATAGTATGCTTTTAGTTTACATTTCCGGTACTTATCAGAGATAAACTTCCACGTTCATAAGTTCATATTGAGTATACTTGGATTATACTTTGATTCAGTGAATCGTTGTGTGCACTGCAACGCCAAAGTTACTAACTTCAAATTTGGTTGGAAATGTGAAACTTAGTGTTATAAAATAAATTGTCTTAATAATCTAATTTGTCACTGTCCTTAAACATTTTCTTACACAGCATTAAAAGAGAAGTAAAAGTATTCTTGGGATATTTCCAGTATATAAAAAAATGTATTTTCAGACATTTTTAAACAAGGATGTCAAACTCAATCGCACAGAGGACCAAAATCCAAAACACACCTTAGGTCACGAGCCAAACAGAATAAACATTTATTGAACACACTATAACTAAATTTTTTAAACTTTTACAACGTAACTTTTTCAGCATAAATAAAAATATAAACAGACAGGAACATTATTCCAGAATTAATTAACTTAAACCCAAAAATAACTGAATATTTTGTTCATCTTCTTCCACTCATCCGGGACCAGGTTGTGGGGCAGCAGTCTAATCAAAGATGCCCAGACTTCCCTCTCTGCGACCACTTCCTCCAGCTCCTCTGAAGGGACCCCAAGGTGTTCCCAGGCCAGCTGAGAGACACCTCCCCAAGGAGGCGTCCAGGAGGCATTTGGACCTGATGCCCGAGCCACCTCAACTGGCTCCTCTGGATGTGGAGGAGCAGCAGCTCTACTCTGAGCTCCTCCTGGGTGGCCGAGCTTCTCACCCTATCTCTAAGGAGGCGCCCAGCCACCCTACGGAGCGTCAGCATCCGGTCGTCCAGTTCCCTCTCCAACCACCAGAGGGAGCCCCTACTAAGCGTTCCATGTTCCTGTTTGCCTGGTTTCTGATCTTCGCCCGTCTTGACGCCTCCCGCCTTGCTCCTTGTGTTTTTGACTCTCGCCTGTCCTTGACCACGCCTTGTCTTATCCTCCTGTGCTGTTTGATTAAACCCTGTTTGCACATGGATCCACACCTCTCAGCCTCGTCCTTACACGGAGGAAGCTCATTTCAGCCGCTTGGATCCGGGACCTCGTTCTTTCTGCCAAGACCCAGAGCTCATGACCATAGGTGAGTATTGGAGCGCAGATCGACCGGTAAATTGAGAGCCTTACTTTCCGGCTCAGCTCTCTCTTCACCACAACAGACCGGTACAGCGACATATCGTAGGACGCCTCACCAATCCGCCTGTTGATCTGTCACTCTGATCTTCCCTCACTAGTGAACAAGACCCCAAGATACTTCAACTCCTCCACTTGGGGAAGGAGCACTCCACCCACCCAGAGAGGACAAACATTACTAGTTAATTAGTTCACTTTTTTTTCTGTCACTAGTTAACTAGTTGTACTTTTGGCATTACTAGTTAAGCTAAAAACAGCTGATATCAAGGATATTGCGTAAATGTTAAAAAGGCTTGCATATGAATGTCCTCCTTGTCACTTTAGCACTGGAAAGCCTTAATTTGATGGTTTGATTCAATATTTGAAATGAAGAGCTGCATGTTCTCATTCCAGTGAAACTTACTGTACCTTGATGCCTGCCTTGGTCTTGCGAATGTTTTTCTTCTTGTTGGGATCAACATCTGCTGCCTGTCTACCGCTGTTTGAGTTATCAAAAGCTCTTCGAGCAAAAGCTGGTAGAAGAAAGCAAACATGAAAAATGTCAAGAAAAATGTTCTGCTTTTCAGAATTTGATGCAGAGTAGCTAAGAAGCTTCAAATGCCGAAGCTTCCCCTGAGGTTTTTCAGTCACTGTAGAACAAAATTCTGCAGACATATTGTGTAACACAGACGTTGATGTTCTCTCAGAGTTACACTGATTTCATCTTCAGAATAAATCAGCTGAAGACACAAACACCCAGCTCACATTGCTGACTCCCTGTAGTCCTTGGGGGGTTTCTGAGTGAAGGACGTTTGGGTGAGGAATCAGGCCTTGGAGCAACGGGCTGAATGGGCCTCGTCTGTTTGGCTGACAGTCTTTTAAGGCTAACATGGCGCTTCTCAAACATGTCTTGAACATCCTCCAGTCGCTTCAGCACAATCTGGACTCTGCCCTACACACAAACACACAGCCTACAGTCATTTCTTATCTTTATGAACCTTCAGAGCGGAGCACCGGCTGCAGTTTTTCCTCTGCATCATACCTTCAGGTCCTCAGACAGAATCACCTCGTACTGGTTGTGTAGGTTTTTCAGTTCTGTTAGCTGGTTCTTTTCTGCTGATGCCAAAAAGTTTTCAATGTCTGTCAGAGCTGACTCCGCCCCTTCCTGTGACTGACACTTGTCCACAGCTTGGGAGGCCAGAAGATATATACCAGATTCACACCACTGGGTAACCTGAAGATAAAAAAAAAATTCACATGGATGAAGACTTTGGCAAGACTTTGGCTGAACATTGGCAGAACTTGTTGCTCTCTCTTAAAACCACCATGACTTTATTATTATGATGGTAACAGATGAGATTTACTTCACTGCATTTTGCATCAACTCCTGATATTGGGGTCTAACTGGAGTTACAAGCCAACTGTGGATCGCCTCCTGCTAAATTGATTAAAATAATCTGAAGATATCAAAAGGAATCAGCTTGGAAGTGGCAACTGCTGATCTATTAAACCCATTTTAATGGAAGGCCCAGTCATAGCGTTCCACGGCTGCCTTCAGCAGAGGCTAATTCATTTATTTTCCAAACCTACTTAGCATTGTTCAGGATCACAAGATTGATACAGTCTAGCTAGCTACTGTCTAGCAAAGGTGGGGAACACCCTGAACAATTCTCCAGTCCATCACAAGTTCACACAAAGACTGACAATCACATTCACAGCTAGAGACACTTTAGAATAATCATCGAACATGTTTTTGGTCTGTAGGAGGAAGCCAGATTTCCCAGAGCAAAGCTGCACATGCACAGGGAGGACGTGCAAACTTCACACAGAAAGGTTCCAGCTTTGCTCAGCTTAGGGTGTATTCCGGCTGGAAAAACTTGTTGGTCTGAACCAAATTCATTTAATTTGGTCTGGATCGAGTCCTGAACCTTGCATTTGGTCTGTGTTCAGAGTAACGTCAACTGGATATTTCTGTTTCAAACCAAAGCTTGTAAACAAAAGTACAGACTTCTGCAGCCATTGGCTAGAAAATTACAAGGGTGAGTCAAAGCAACAAGAGAAAGATGAATGGAAGTACTACACTTTGCAATACTTGTTGGGATAGTTCTCTTATTCAAACTTTATATTTCGCTAATTAATTCTGAAAGTCTATATCAAGGTCAGGTACAACCCTTTTTACTGCCGCTTTGGTATGGCGGAGGAATGCTGCAAGATGGTTACTGAGAAGAAGACAGCTAAGAAGGTAACCTGATGAGTGGAGAAAACTGTGAGAAGCAATGTGCACCACAATAAAAGTTGTTTTAATGATACTGTATTCATTTGACCACATTTCAATGAGTTGCTGTGTCTCATCGTTGCTCCACACTGCTCATCGGCTGCTTCCTTGTTCAGGGTTCACTTGGTTGTATTCAGACTGAACATTTGTTCTGGATTTTTGCGGGAAACGAACTCTGATTCACTTTACGCAAATCAAATGTGTCCAGTCTGAAAACTCCCTTTCTGCTTGTAAAGTGATGTATAAAAAGAGTCCACTTCCCATTTTAGGACTAGTTTCTACACAAAAAACTGTTGTGGAATAAACTACAGTGTAGTGGAACCAGCAGTCCTTTCAACATGTAGCCCATTTAAATATAAATATTTCATTTCTAACCTTACAAATCTACCAAAGTTCTGACTATTTACTTCTTACTTCTTTAAGAACAAATAATCTTTGAAGGCAGAAAGAAAAAAAACAAGACATTGTTTGATGAGGGCAGATTTAGAACTGATGAGGCGAAATGTAAAATTCAAAGGTTTATTACATTTAAAAGTTTTTATCTGTGCTCTGTCCTTACATGAGACTCTTACCTTTTCAATGCCTCTATGTATCTGCAGGGATTTGGACAAAGCATCACGCTTTTTCTTGACTTCGTTGCTAAAGTCATCGCAGACCCGCCGCAACTCCACACATTTGGGCCGAATGGAGTCCACCGCGTAGTGGTTACTCTGGATAAGCTGGTCACCGTGCAGCGCGTGCAGCTGTGCTTTCTCCAGCATGGGCTGTAAACAACAACAGCTGATCAGGATGACATCATTTAGGTAAACAAATGATGTCAGTGATTTTGTTTGTATGATGTCTTTAATTTTTTTAATGCTGTAATCTTTGCTGACCTTTCAGTGTACATGTCCTTATTGCAGTCACTAACCTGTCTCTCATTAGCTTCATAACAGATGTTCCAGTGTTTTTGTCATTCCATAGGTGTCTCTCTGTCCAGACTTGAGTAATGCATTTCTGATTTTAACCCCTATATGGTCCTTTAAGTTTTTTGGTAATCTAATCTAAAAAATATTATTACCATTCTTTTCTTCTTTGCAGTGACCTTGTGAAGGTCAGTGCCTGAGGTTTTATGCCCAAAGCATTTCCTTGATGCTATATTGTGCGCCTTGTCTACAATGTATTACATGTTAATTATGGGCTGCAGGGCCCGACACTAATACAGCCAAAGAAGAGCATGCCACGAACTGATGATACCCCGTTTCCAGGATCCTGCTTCTGCTGTTATGGATTATTCTTGATGCAATCACCTGCAGGCGTGGTATTGAGTTCTCAAAAAAAGCAGGACAACATACCACAAAGCTTGGAGTTTACATTCCTGCAACCGTACAAGTGAGCTGACCTCAATTCAGATGCAACTAATGAATACTAAATGAATCTCAAAAGAAGATCTAAGACAATCTCAGAGGATCTTTCCCCAGATTCAAACGCTAAATGGAAGAAGGATAAAGAACCAAACATGATATGGAGCAAAATGGAGGACGACTGACAGATTCCTGCACAGAGGGTTAAACGATCAGTGAGTTGGGTGTTTGAATGTGTGTGTTAACTGACCCATGCTTTATCATCCAGTGCTTTCAGGTCCTTCAAAACAAGGTCCACTCTGGCTGCACAATCTGCAGTGTCTGCTAGTGTGTTTAAAGTATCCATCAATCCATCCAGACTCATTTTGACCTGAAACAAAGGTTAGAGAAAGAAAGGTTTGTTCATATTTTTTCAAACAAATTTTCAATCCTGCTGTGACTGTTGGCCAATACTCTTTATCCCTCCATTATCTGGACCACACCAGCAATCTTATCCTTCATTCAAGATCAAAATCATTGCTGAGTATTTATGCCCTAATGCCTTGTTTACAGTGAACCGCCTGGAACCGACTACTTTGAGCATTTCCATTATAAAATGGACCCACTAAGCAGGATTGACTGGTACCATTTTTGGTCCCCCGTTGGTTGAGGATCCATAGAAAAATGGAATTGACCAGTCAGGGCGGAGCTCCTGACGTCACACGATGAAATCCATCGATTGGCAGAAAGGTATTAAGACAATAGAAAGTGTCCGACCAGCGCCAACTTTTCCAAACCTTCAGTTGTTGAAATAGCTTACTATCCGGCGCCGACTTCTGCGGCACAAACTTGCACTTCTTTTCTTGATTCGAGATTCAAGGCAGAAGTTTTCTCCTCTTTTTGCAAATACTATAAAATTTTTGCTTATACCATACCCCCCCTCATTTGTGGGGGTTATTCACCGGAAACATCTGTGAATACTGAGGAAACCCCTCCATCAAAACACTTCTGATCATCTGTTGCAAAGCATTGAATAAAGAACATTGGAGTATTGCTCAACATCAAGAGTTTATTTCTATTCAAAACAGCAGCGTACTTTATATGACGCAGATGAGGAGTGTCACTCTGTCTCTTTCTGCCTTCAAACCAGAAGCGGGTTTCCTCCTTCATCAAATAATAAACACCTGCTCTGGATGATGATTATCCTCCACAATTTATCTTCTACAGCATATCTGGATTTTTTTCGGCTGCTTCTGAGTCAGCTGATGCCATCAGGAGGGGGTAGCCAACAGGCACTCTCTCTCCGCGCTCCAGAGGGAGGCTCCACTGTGCATAGATACACCACAGCACCACAGCACCTCCTTGGACGCAAAAACTTCATACAAGTGTCTTGAGTTGTCAGAGTTTTTGAGACGAACTGGAAGAGTCAAGTGACTGAAAACAAATTCGTGCATAAGTCAATCTGCGAATAAAGAAACTCGAATTTACAGAGAATCACTGTACGACCCAAATATGAAAAAAAGCAACTGATGCACGACCTCTATGGTTACACAGCTATATATGATGCACGCTACGTCATCAGTCTATACCCTGCATGCGCCTTGACGGTCCAACACAATGGAAACGCTTGCTTGAATTGCCAGGACCATTCTAAACCAACCAGGAGACGACCAGTCCAGTCCGGACTGCTCAGTGGAAACGAGGCATTAGATAAAAACGTTCACATCTTAATTGCTGGTAATTTTATTACTTTTTACTGTAATAAACAAAACAGACACCACATGTACACTACCTCTCTGAAGTCTTTCTCAAAGTGGCGCAGCTGCAAGCACTGCTCCAGCTTAAGGTGATGTTTACTCCAGAACAGCTCAAAAGCGTTGTCCGTCTCATCCAACTGGGCCATCAGCCTGGAACACACAGCAGCATCTTCAGCATTACATCATGTTCATGATGCAGACTGTGTCAGAGGTTGAAAGTACAGCACCTTTCCACAGTGGTTTGGTTCTCCGTCTCATCTGGGTTGAGTTCATGGTTCTCTGACTTGGCAGCTTGCTCCTTTATACAACCAGACAGGGTGGAGCCCTGCTGCAGAGCCAGCTTCAGCTCATCCTAATGACATGTCAGCACAAAATGTTTTATTCATATCTCTGTGTAATGATAAATTTCTGCTCAAACAGACTGGACATTTTGTATGTTTTAATCCATTTTTTGTGTTCATATCTAGGTGGTCACGTCTACTGAAAGCAATCCCTGTAGAGTCCTGGGGGAATGTTTGACCTTTTTCTATTTGAGGAATTTTCATGACTTTTTTAGACAACATTACTCCAAAAGAACTCATCCTACTTCACTCTCCCCTACAGACTTCAACTTGCTCCAGGTTTTGCCAAAACCTTACATCAATTAAATGAAGATTTTTTTTTAATTGTTTTTACCAAATTTTACTGACTTGCCCAGCAGAGTTTCTACTTTGCATCATGCATGACCATATTTGACCTAGTATTAGAGGTATTGTCAGGTTTTTTGGGCATTTTGCAAAAAATATTGAAAACAGCAAAGAATATAGTTTTGCATGTGTATGTTAACCATAAGTGTTTCACCAACACGTGACTGCTTTACTTTGAGGTGGTTGTGTCTGTCAGTATGTGCAGCCAGCAGGTCTTTGGTGCTCTGAACATCTTTGGGAAGATCCGTCTCAGCCAGCTCTTTACCAAACTTTTGCAGCATCTGGGCAGTGGATTTCACTGTCATGGCAAAGTTTTCTATGGCCTACAAAAAGAAAAAAGATGGCACATGGTTCCAGGCAGAATAAAGTAATCTGTCTGGCTGTTACATCCTTGTTCTGTAGCTGTAAATACAAGCCCCATAAATTCAATAAGCAGTTTCAGTGACTTAAGACACAAAGCTTCCTCTGTAAGTTGGATTTTTGAGAGCAGTAACAAGCATAGATTATGCTTTTGTGTTGAGCCCAGGCTGAGTCCCTTTGCACTGAGCCATCTCTCATGTTTGCATTACCATGTGGAGTTATTAGTTACAGTTTTTGTCACCTCAGATGCAGGATGGCCCTGCATCTATTCTTTGAATTTAAGATGAAGCCGTGAAGCAGTACTATGCTGTCACAAGTGTTAGCATGCCTGCACAATCTTGACCTGCAATTTTGAATGAATTTTGGAGAATGTATGGGACTTAAGATTAAGTAAGATTATAAAAACACTCCCTTTGTTTTCATTTGAGAGATGATTACACTTTTCAGCTTTCTGAAAGACAGAGTTATTCTGCAATTTGAATGCAGGACTGATGCACAACAATGTTGTTTTTAATGGTTGTGCCTCTATAGTTTCAAGTTTTGTTTCTTCTTCTTTCAGTCTCATATATTTTGCAGTCCACCTGATGTTGAGTCAGCTACCAAACAGCTGCAGCGATATAAGAGGACAATCATTGAAGACAAAACCAATGCACTTCCTTCAAAAGCTGTCAGGGTTAGATTCATTACATAGTCCTGCATCTCTGCCAAAGATGTTTCCACAAGTTCATGTTCAGCATTGATTTGTAGCATTTTCACAGGAAGGGACAAAATGGAGATGAGAGTAAAGCCTGAGTCTAAATCCCATGTAGTTCCAGATGTTAGCTTACAATTCGATGATGGATCCACTGACTGTGGTTGTAATCCAGGCTTCCACCCAATTCCCGGGTCAGCTGGCTTTTGTCCACAAACCCATGAAGGTCTGACAGTGAGTTCAGCATCACTATCTGAAAACACAAACAGCACTCTGACTCTGTTGACTGCAGTTACAATCATTCAATCTTTGATCAAGCTTCAGTTTAATTGATGTAAATGTTCCCTTTTAAATATGAAACCAGTCACTTTTACTCACTGCAGAGACAAGTGTGATCCCGTTGATAGGCTAGGATAAAGTGTTTGAGACCTAAACTTTTCTAAAAAAATGTCTAAGTTCCTTTAAAATGATATCTACAGCTACAGCTGTAAAGCAGGAAACCAGTTGACCACGCATGTAAGTGGTCACATGGTAGTCCAGGGGCAATACACACAAACAATGTGGATTCAAATTTCACTAAATGAACCTCCTTAAAATAAATATTGTCTGAAAGTTTTGCCTTTCTAAGAATCTTGTTAAAATTGGTTTAAATAATTTTGTCTCATTGTTTGGTTGATCAGTTTTGTTTTGTTGGTCAGTTTAGGGTCTCCTGTTTTTAACAATGAGGGACTAACTGATACCTTCATTTTGAAGTAATCCTTGTGCATTTTTATCCCAATATCTGTTACAGTCCGGTGGAAAAACCTGGACGGCCTAAGCACCAACACCAGCTGAAGATGCCCCGGGAAAGCCCCCTGAAAAAAAAAAGACAAACTGGCCTTTAATATAATGTTTGCTTCATGTAGCAATCAGGCTACAAACATTAGCTGCTAGCTTCCTGTAGCAATCAGGCTACAAACATTAGCTGCTAGCTTCATGTAGCAAT
>BSAI01000228.1:423765-471850 GCA_036245035.1 Adrianichthys oophorus | reverse complement strand
CATGAAGCTAGCAGCTAATGTTTGTAGCCTGATTGCTACATGAAGCTGGCAGCTAATGTTTTAGCCTAAATGGTAGGATTTTTTAATCCTTTCTTTTTGAAGTGTTTCACCTCTTCCCTATTAATTAGGCTTTCTCAATCCTCTTGAAGAAAAAGTGAAACATTTTCAATAATAAAAGATAAACTAAGTTAAGGTGGAGATATTGTAAATATCAATGTTTTTATCTTCCATGTATTAATGTTTGATGGAGGTGAGTGAAATAAGAAAATGATGAGTGTGACCAGTCTTCAGAGGTTGCTGTTATGAAAGTTCATACTCTGCTAGAAATATCCTCTGGTTGTGGAAAAGGGGTTTAGCATGACTTTACATCAATGCAGCTAAATACATGTAGGTTTGGGATGTGAAGCATGTGGTGAATGTACCTGGGGATGCTGGTCAAGTAAGTAACAACATTGAGAAAATCCTCCTCTGGCACATCACTGAAGCCTGAGTACTCAGGAAAAATAATAATGGGTGCTCCATCCTTTCCTCGTCCGCCTGCACAAAAACACAAAATCATCGAATATTTCCAACCTCCTGCAAATTTAAGGCTGTTAGTTATCTTTAAGCATGTGCGTGAATGTCATTTGCAGTGCAAACGTACAGTGGGTACGGAAAGTATTCAGACTCCTTCAATGTTTCACTCTTTGTTATATTTCAGCCATTTGCTAAAATCAGTTAAGTTTTTTCCTCATTAATGTACACACAGCATCCCATATTGACAAGAACACAGAATTGTTGACATTTTTACAATTTATTAATAAAGAAAAAGTGAAATATCACACGGTCCTAAGTATTCAGAGCCTTTGCTCAGTATTTAGCAGAAGCACCCTTTTGATCCAATACAGTCTTTTTGGGAAAGATGCAACAAGTTTTTCATCCTGGATTTGCTGATCCTCTGCCATTCCTCCTTCAGATCCTCTCCAGTTCTGTCAGGTTAGATGGTAAACGTTGGTGAACAGCCATTTTCAGGTCTCTCCAGAGATGCTCCATTGGGTTTAAGTCAGGGCTCTGGCTGGACCATTCAAGAACAGTCACAGAGTTGTTGTGAAGCCACTCCTTGGTTATTTTAGCTGTGTGTTTAGGGTCATTGTCTTGCTGGAAGGTGAACCTTCGGCCCAGTCTGAGGTCCTGAGGACTCTGGAGAAGGTTCTGGTCCAGGATATCCCTGTACTTGGCCGCATTCATCTTTCCCTCCATTGCAACCAGTCGTCCTGTCCCTGCAGCTGAAAAACACCCCCACAGCATGATGCTACCACCACCATGCTTCACTGTTGGGACTATATTGGACAGGTGATGAGCCGTTTCTGCTTTTCTCCACACATACCGCTTAGAATTAAGGCCAAAAAGTTCTATCTTGGTCTCATCAGACCAGATAATCTTATTTCTCACCATCTTGGAGTCCTTCATGTGTTTTTTAACAAACTCCATTTGGGCTTTCATGTGCCATACATTGAGGAGAGGCTTCCGTCGGGCCACTCTGCCATAAAGCCCCGACTGGTGGAGGGCTGCAGTGATGGTTGACTTTCTACAACTTTCTCCTGACTGTATCTCTGGAGCTCAGCCACAGTGATCTTTGGGTTCTTCTTTACCTCTCTCACAAAGGCTCTTCTCCCCGATAGCTCAGTTTGGCCGGACGTCCAGCTCTAGGAAGGGTTCTGGTCGTCCTGAACATCTTCCATTTAAGGATTATGGAGGCCACTGTGCTCTTAGGAACCTTAAGTGCAGCAGTGAAAAATTTAAGGGCGTCTGAATACTTTCCGTACCCACTGTAACATTTCAAAAGTCCACAAACAAAATACAATTCCTAAGACAATCCCAAAAGATTTGTCTAAAAGCATGAACATCCATAAGTTATTGTTGTTGGGGGACATTTCAATAATTCAACCTCATTTGTCTAGATGTAGTTCTGAGCTTTCAGCTGCAGTTCAAAGCAGACCTCTACCTGTATTAACAATATTGTACAATTGTCTTTGCTGAAACAGTGTCAATAAGAGTCACATTACTGTTAGTCATCTCCTGGGTTACTTTGTTGTAAGTTTACAAGCAGTGAAAGTACAAGCAGCACAAGCATACCGGTATTTAACAAGCAGGTATCAGGAAGGAGACTGTATGTGAGCAATAGAAATTCTAAGGAAGTTGAACTGACCTGAAGCTAACACTTTCAGGCATAGTTTAACTGGAAAACAGCTTCTTACTTATTTAAAAACAAGCACTATGATGCTGTTTGGAAGTCAGGGTGGCAGTCTGCCCCATTTGAGAAAACAGGAGCTTTTGCATCAACAGAAATTCATTTTTCAGGTTTTTTTTCTGCTTTGGTTTTGGCATTCCCCATAAACAAAAACAAACTAAAATAACATGATTTTTAACAAAAAACATAGGTCTTTCAAGGCTAAGTTTAGTCCCGATAAACATCCCATTTTCTAAACACTACACCACTGTGCAACCCCACTATAGACATGTTTCTGTTAATATTATTTTTTTAAACGCATTTCCATTATAACATAATACATCTGCTACCATGGGACAGTGAAATGATGTTTAACCATCAATAAAGCTGGCAAGGATTTAACAATCCTAGAATATTAATAAGGGAACAGAATGGATGTAGCTCAGCATAATGAACAGGGTTCAGAAAATAAAGTAGCATCCCATAATTTCTTCTTTCCTGAACAAGCCCCCCCCCACACACACACACACAAAACACTGGATCATTGCCAGATAAACTAATGTCGTAAGATAAAACTGAGTACTTGGAATTGATTTTCTAACTCAGTTGCTTACATTTGCCATTTTAAAAAAATGAAAGAAAAGCTCACAAGGAAAAAGAAATGCAATAAATGATCATTCCATCAAACCAAAGGTGTTATTATAGTCTGCAGATTTTATTAAGGCCTGTCACTGTAAAACAAAAGTTAAATGCCAATAGTCAGACTGTTTGTGTCTGCAGTTTACACAGACCGTGTAAAACAATTAAAACAACTTTTTTTTTACTTTGTCACAAACACAAAAAATGCTTTAAGAATTTTTTTTTAAATGAAATAGAGAAAAAGAGAGAATATAGTATCACCCCTATTTGTTTGTGTGTGTGTGTGTGTAATTCTCAATTTGTGCGTAACTTTGAATTTGTGCATGCGTAATTCTTGATTTGTAACTTGTACTATACACTTTGTGTATAAGTACAAAAATAAAAAAAATACAATGTACACATGCACAACTTAAAATTACAACAGCTTAAAACTAACTACACACACACATCTTTAAAAGTTACGCACAACGCTTGTTACGCACACACATAACCGCATTTTTGCACAAATCTGATGTGAGACTCTTTTCACGTCTCCCAGATTTGTGTGTGAGTGATGCATTTGAATGCTGCTGGAATGCTGGGTCATCAGAGTTTTGTTATCAGCCGCTCTGAACTTAGATTGTGAATAAGATCTGGTGATACTTGACATTTTTCCACTTACTTAAACAGATATGCCCACTAATTCATATAAAAAAGTGACAGAAAAGTTTAAATGTACCTGACAGCAAGGCAAACTGCCGATGAAGCTGCTCTATGATATCCACTGCTAGCAGGGGTCTGATGTCCTGCTGCATGATCTCATCTGCAGGAGGAGACACACAACAAATGCACAGATGAAGGACATATGCAGCATAGACAGGATGGTAGTCAATCTGCTCAAGATGATCAAAGGTTAATTACAAACAGCAGACAGGATTTCAAAGTCATTTGTGGAGGCAGAGATTAAACCTGCTACTTGCTAAATTACAGTTATTTCTTTTCTCCAGTGCTTAACATCAAACCAAGCTACAAATAAAAACAGTTGTACAAACATCCTACAGTTCAACAGGGATTGTGCAAATTGATATTTGCAGGTGTTTCTAAAGAGAAAGGAGAAAAAGTTTCATACTTTTTGAATACTGAGTAGGATAAATGCAGCCTTCATCTATTAAATAAGCTACTTTAGTACTGTTGCTGAAATTCACAGAAGAAAATTATTTAAAAAAAAACACGAAAAAGCCGCTGTGCAATACTTGGGAGTCGAACTCACAATTCCTGCATTAGATAAAACAAATGCTAATGTATGTTCACTTTAACCACTAGCCCACAGTGGAAACTTAATAAAAATGAAGTGGACCATAGCCTCTTTATTCAAGCACAGCAGCGTTTCAACACACGCAAGTGACACAACTGAATGCCACAAAAGAACGGAACACTATACGTTCCTCTCCGTCATGTTAACACTGATTTGATTAACTAGTTTGATTTGTGGCCATCCAATCATAAAGACATATAAAGACAGGGACAGAATTCGCAACTGCAACTTCGGAGCTCACACGCAGTTGTTTGTTTCGCATCTGCAAAAAAAAGCTCAAAAATTATTACAGAATCCAAATCTTTCTACACATTTGCAAACGTACATTTTTGGGCAGATTTATTTTGCAGTAAGATGAAACTTGATTTATGTGCGAACATGCAGTTGCAGTTGCGAATCCATTCAGTTTGGTTTTTTGAATCTTTATGGCCTTATATTGAGCCCATACTTTTTACCCATTTTTAGTGTTTTTCTGGCCACAAATCCCTCAGAGTGATTAAGAGGAGTTTCACATGACTGCAGGTTAGTGGCAGCCCCAGCCCTGGGCTGCATTGCACCCTAGGTGAAAAATTGTTTTGTGCTTGAGCAGGGCAACAACATGGAAAGTATGCAGGACATGCATGCCCACCACACACTTGCACGCTCACGGTCACATCCCCACAACATCCCCACCACTGTCTGGAACAGAAACAACGTAATATATTGCAATAAGAATTTACTTATTTTAAATTTCAAAACTTGCATAAGAACCAGTTGTGATTGTTGTATTAAAAAAAAGAAAGAAAAGTGGGACTCGGATGGGCATACTCCTGCATGAAGAGCTGGAAGAACTTTCAGCTGCGCCACTGTGAGAGCTGCACTGTGATGCATAGTAGGTCTTAAAACAGGCATCTCCTGTGTTAAAGGTTTAAGATGTATTATATTATTAATATTATTGGGGCAGCCATGGTTCAGTGCAAAGGGCAGTCAGCCTGTGATTAAAGGATTGCAGGTTCAATGCCCGCCCATGTGTCAAAGTGTCCTTGGGCAAGACACTGAACCCCACATTGCTCTGATGGAAGATTGGCGCCAGTGTTCAGCAGCAGAGCCACCATCAGTGTGTGAATGAGTGAATGGGTCCGTGACTGTAAAGCGCTTTGGACGTTCACTGAAGGTAGAAAAGCGCTATAGAAGTAAATGCCATTTATATTAAATTAAAAATATCATAAATTAGATTAAATAATGTAATAACATATTTTAAAATAAATAATAATTCATTCATTCATTTTCTAAACCGTTTTATCCCTTTCGGGGTCGCGGGGCTGCTGGAGCCTAACCCGGCCACTCATGGCAGGGGACACTCCTGGACAGTTTGACTCAGGGGCCACAAGCACACAGGAAATTGTTGCTCTGGATGAAACGTCTTGGATTACTTATGGATCATGACTTTACGAATCCCATACATCAACCACTGCAATTTTGAGGAAGAGTAGACATTAAAATGTGGTTTTAACTTGCACAAAATCTCAGTAATTCATGCAATTACTGAGATTACTTAAATTATTGACTGATCAAAAACCATTTCTTACTTAACAAGTAACAAATTGACAACATTACTGACATTGTTTAGTACTTATACTGAATTGACATGATTAACATGTAAACGTACACATTAACAGCAGCTAACTGGCAGCTATTTTCTCCCACGCTAACTCTCTCTCTTTGCCGCTGCAGCTGTGTTGCTCTTTTTGCAGGAATGTGCTCACAGTCGACATTTGTTTATAAGAGTACATCAGTTTCTGCCGGTGTGAAGTATGAAGCCCTATTGGTGTTTGGTCCCGTTGCCATGGTAAATCGTAAGGTCTTTGCTCCATTGTTCAGGGCTTTTCATGGCCCCTACTCTCACACCTGACTCTGAGTCCAACTACTCAGCGTTAATTAAGCCAACTCTTTTCAGCTGTTCTGAAACCGAAAACTCTGAGTGCAGGTTTGAACTCTGAGTTTGTTAAACCTGCTTCTTGAAACGGGCCCCAGGAGCAAGGTTGGGAAACCCTGACTTAGGTTTCCAGGACTACAGGGGTACAAACCCTGAGGCTTCCATTTACCTTTTAAATTCTGCAATATGGAAGCATGTTTGTAGGTTTCTCTCAAATCATGACGTTTGTCAAAGATCACACCAGAAGGCAGTTAAACACAGCTTTTTTAATGAGATGCTGTCACAGTACATGCGCCTTCAAGCAACTCTCACGAACAACAACTTCCTCTTTCTACGGTGTCCTGTAAGGGTACCAAATAAAGATATTCCAACAAATGATCTGCAATGAGTAGAGGGCTGCTGGTGACTCAAGACCTTCTGAAATGTAGTCATAACTTCACTGCAGGGGCATGATCAATGCTGATTAAGCGAATGGTTGCTACAGATAAAGGATACATTATTAAACTTTGCTGAAACTGCCCCCTTCCCCCCATGAAAACATATGAGAGCTCACATCAATGATTTGACGATTGAACAGTAAATTTACCGGTTCACACATCACAGCAGCTTCAGCCTGTGTTTGAGAGCTGCAAATCATGCTGAGGTGTCTGTTGCGAAGACCAATCAGAGAATGATTCTCAATTCTTTCTATCTTCATGCTGCACTTGCTGTGCGTCCGGGGGGCGGCAACACGGAAAGGGAATTTAGAAGGGATACATCTGATAGCAAGCAGGCTCTTTACACCTTGTTGTGGCAGAAGCTGTTCAAGACCCACTTCAGTCATCTTTTGATCTTTTTTCAAAGAGTTCCCACTGGTCATTTCATTATGATTATGATGTTTTTGGGGAAAAAAAATCTGTGTTGTTTTTTAGGACAAAGTTTCTGCAGAGCAGCAGGAGTTCACCTTTCTAATCACCTCTGAGTTGTGGGCGGGACTGTTTCCCCATCATCCATCTGTTTACACACTCTCCCGCTAGCTTACAACCCCCCACAAGCCCAGCCCAATATCAGAGCTATCCAGTCATACAGTTCTGATCCAGATTCCAGCTCAGACGAGGAAAACAAAGACGTTCATGGATCTATTGGTCTGCAAGTGGATGCATCAGAATGGAGTGGAGCAGAGAGCTAGTGGACAGTAGATTGTAGGTTTTACATCACAGCTACAAGCTTTTTCAAACGGCATTTTTTTCCATCTGCTCCTGCTTCACAACCAGTAGAGAAAAGAAATACTCAGAAGTGCAATTTTAAGATTAATTTTCTTTATACATCTCCTCCATCATAAGAAAATGCAACAAGAACATGATAAAAAAGACCAAAAACCCAATTTTTATTGGAGTGAGTCAATAAATTCTTGTGCTCCAAACTGACACACAAAACAAACACATGATGAACATTTCAGAAAATTTGACCAAAGTTTGGAGAAACTTTGTATAGAAAACATATTAGCAAAGTTATTCTAAAATTGTACTTGGATATTTTCTGTTACACTCAGATTTTTTCTGCATCTTTATAGAATCAGCTCATCTAGAAAACAACTTTCTATTAATACAATTTAGGTTTAAAAAAGCTTTGTAAACTGGAACCAAAGATGCTTGTCAAAATCTGGTGGAGGGATTCATTTGTGCGTAGCCAAACACATATTAATTAAACCATCACTATATTGGTTTCTCCAGCAGCCTGAAGTTAAAAGTGCAACATATGTGGCACAGAACTCTCTCTGTGGTTGAGAAGAAAGACATGCATTGATGCAGCTTGCACTTCATCTGAAACAGGACTGGGTAGGTTGTGAGCTGATGGGGGAGGAGACGGTCATGAGGAGATGAAGAACACAGCAGCTGATTGTGGCTTTTAATAATCAATGTATCTCTGTACTGATTCGAGTCTGCTGACATACCAAGGCCATTCAGAACAGAAGCTTAATCACAGTCAGATCATTTTAGAAATGTTCCTTTTGCTGATTCATTCACACTTCGCTCCATCCTCAGTGTGGCAAAGAAACAATTCCCAATAAATCTTACAAGCAGGTTTGTCTTGAGTGTTTCCAAACTCCAGTGACGGTGTTGTTTCAGATGAGAGGCGACTGGTTAATTGTTGGTCACACAGCCTGTTCTTGGAGTTCATTTGAAAACTTTTTGCACAATGCACAAAAACCTTATTATGATAATTGGTGAAATGCTGAGAGCAGGTATGGCATGAGCATAAAATTTGTCTCCAAGCCACAATTTATTGCTCTTTCCAACCTTTCTTTCTCTCCTTCATCTCTTTTCTTGAAAAGTGAGGATGAAGCTGGACTGTTGTATCATAACTTTTGGAAGTTGAACATTTAGGGGAAGACAGTTTTTGCAGTAATTTTAATTTTTCAATTGTAATAAGGAGATGTCTATTAGTATTTCCCGCCTGTCAGGGAGGCAAACCAGCGAGGAGCAGCAGAGCCTGAGCAGCAGTGGAAACCCAATCGGCGCCACCAACAGGAGCCAGCGACCCACCCAGAGAACATGCAGAAGGGTCGGAAAAATCAGGGGAAGAGGAGGAAAGGCATAAAGCAGCATGTCCAGCCAATCGTGGGCCAACGCATCCTGACCCAGGGGCCCCAAGTCGTCAACTAGAGAGAACCAATTGTGGCACTGAACAGTTCCCACTGAGGCAAACAGGTCCACCTCCGCCCTCCCCAGGGCGGACCAGAGGAACACCACCACCTCCAGGTAAAGACGCAAATCGCACCGCGGAAGCCTGTGCAAGGACAAGAAATCGGCCACTTGGTTTCAGACCCTGAGACATGAGCAGCCCAGAAACTGGCCCACGAGAGGAGGTACCCCATCACACGCAAGAGCCAAACTGAACGTGTCTCCCCCAGGCGGTTGATTTGGGAGACCACCGACACAGTGTCAGAGCGCACCAGGACATGGTAGCCGTGCAGCACAGGGAGAAAGCACAGCAGCTCCTAGTGGACGGCCGTGAGTTCCAGAGTCTTGATGTGCACCAGGACCAGGGTCCAGTTTCCCCGCACCACATGGCCACACCACGTCATCTCCCAGCCCTGGGCAGAGGCAGCTGTGTAAACAACCTCCCTCCGAGATGGTAAGGAGCCCAGAGGTACCCCCAAACAATCCAATACCAGTTCGCCGAAGGGGACAGAGATCGCAGAACGTGGGGCGGAACATGAAGCACGCGTCGTCAATTTACCTGCCGCACAGGGTCCAGACACAGTCCAGCCAGCCACATCTGGTACGGCCGAAGGGAAAGCAGACCCAGAGAAACCATGGTTGACACTGCTGTCAACATCCCCAGAAGCCAAAGGTGCAGGAGGAGGGACAAGTACCGGTCAGCACGCAGTCTCACAAACAAGGCGAGGACAGCGTCCACCCTCGGAGGGGAAGGGCAAGCCGTCATAGCCACAAAGTCCAGGGGCACACCGAGGAAAACTGTGGCCTGAGTTAGAACCAAGTTGCTCTTCACCAGAGGCCCAGACGACAGGAGCCCAGGAGGCCCAGACGTCCCACATGGTCCAGCACCCGTTGAACATCCTGAACCACCGCCACGCGGAGGGGGCCCAGATCAGCCAGTCATCCAGGTAAGGGAGAATTCGTAACCCTTGAGCCTGCAGGGGGGATAGGGCGGCAGGTTACCACGCAAATAAATACACAAGGCGACATGGACAGCCCGAAGGAAAGAACCCTGAACTGGAAATGACGGCCTTCAAACACCAATAGCAGGAACCACCAGTGGGGACAGGCAATCGGGACATAAAAGTAGGCCTCACTGAGGTCGATGGAAACAAAACAATCACCCGGGGCAATCGCCAGCAACATCTCCGTGAGCCGCAGCATGCGGAACGGAATAAGCTTCAGAAAGACATTCAGAGCGCCCAGGTCGAGGACCAGAAGAAGGTTGCCAGTCTTCTTCGCACACGAAAATACAGTGAGTAAAAGCCCTTCAGAGAGAGCCAGCCGGGGACTCACAGGGACAACAGCGCCCTTGCCAGAAGAGACTACACTTCCTGGCGCAGTGCCTGGACCTGTACAGACACAAGTGTCTCCTGGACGCCGCCTGAGGTGGGAGGACGACGGAGAAATTGAAAACGTTAACCCCGGAGAAGAGTGGACAGCAGGTATCCAGGTATCCCTGGAGTGCACAGGCCAGTAGTGGAGCTGCTTCGGGGTAAAAACACCCACTGTTGCACCACCTGTGTCACCTCCACTCCCCACGCCGTCTGGGGGGCTGGGAGGGGAGACACCGCAGCAACAAGGGAGCTTAAGAGCGGTCCTGAGGTTGTCAGCGTGGAGGAGCAGCAGAAGCCACAATCGGACGGTGAGCCTCCACAAACGTAGAGGCCACCGAACCAGACCACAGACCGCGACCAGCGGAAGCAGCCGAAGAAGAGCCCTGTGAAAATGAGTGTCGATGAAGACCCACCAACTGGCACCACGTCTGCAAAGCTAGGGCTGTGAAACCGGCGCACCAGCGAGAGCCCAAGGGAACGACAGTCCAGCCAGCACCTGGGCAGAGTACACCACTGAGTGGCAGCCGCCAGCAGACCCGCGAACGGCGAAGCTCCCGCAACCACGGCAGCCGAGGCAATCAAGAACACCCCAAGCAAGAAAAAAACACTGCAAGGCATGCAGTGGCACCGGAGCTGCAGCAAAAACTACCAAAAGCCACATGACTTTATAGCCTCACCAGGAGGTCACAGGTGACGTTGTTATCATTAAATTCTCGAACTACGCATGTGCAAGAAGGAGCATTCGGTGCTTGAAGCACCGCTTCTGCCGATCAGGAGGGTTGAAATAGAACTAGCCTTTGTCAAGGCAGCATCTACCCTGCTGCTAATCATCTGATTCCCTCCACCTGTGCCTGCTCCTATATGTCTCTGCCTCTAATCTTCATTCTCTGCTGGATCGTTGCACTACAAGCTCTTAGTCAACTCTCCGGCTCTGTTCATGCTCACCACTCAGCCTGACTCCCAGCTAACCTGCTCAGTCTGTGTTCCAGCCACTGCTTTAGATGTCATACTGCCAGCAGCTGCCTTTACATGCTCCTGTCGCTCTGCTACTCCATTTTGCCCCAAGCCCGTAAGTCCCCGCACCTTTGAATTTATGGAACCTTCCCAGAGATTCCCTGACGATTTTGATTTAATCTGTGGAATCCAGAATTTGTGACTAAGTCCAAGGGTCCTGAGTTTTGCCACACCCCTACAAGTGCCTTTCTCCTCACTAATGTCTGTGTTTGGAGCCACACCTTCCTTTTGCTGTACAGAGGACCAAACTCCTTCCCTGCAGTCTTCTTTCCTCATCCCAGTTAGCCTCCCTTCTGTTTATGCTCCCCTGCTTAAAGTCATTTGCCATCATTCCTCTCCTGTCTCTCTCTAGCATTTGTCCATTGGCCATTTATCTCCAGAGCCCCCCCCAAGTTAAAGCTTTAATAAACTTGGTTTTCCTGCGCTTCTGAGTTTGTCATAGTTTGGGTTCCTGAAGCAAAACCTGACAGCCTTTCAAGTTCTTTTGCTTTGGCAGTTGGAAGGAAAAGTAAACCATTCAATCTATATCCACAATGAACAAAATGATGGATTGTGTCAGAGCTGCAAGCAGCAATCTTTTTTTTTTTCTTTTTTCTTTTTTTTTTAAAGCTGCATCATGGAAATTCACCATAACTGTGATGACCTTTTTGTGCTGGCACTGAGAGGGGTGACACATAAGGGATGGGATGGAATTACTGTGGTGACTTTAACCTTTAGAGGTCTTTGCCTTGCACAACTGTTTGAAACTTCATAACTGTCACACGTGACGCATCATCTTATAAATCTGAACAAGCTTACTACTTTAGGGTTTTAGTCATTTTAACTTGTTATTCATCTAAAGATTAAGTGCATTCTGTGTATCTCTGTTTGAAATAAAGTGAGCCTATGTTTGGCAGAACAATGGTTTCAAACAGAGATTTGAAGAACATTCAGGACAGAAACTGGGTCGTTACAGACCCAGACACGGAATTAAAGAAAGAAGCAGGAGAGAAGAGTTTTTGGCTTTTTTTTTCCATAGATGGACGATCTACACAAGGTACTGTCAAACTGATGCTATTTTTTTTAAAACCAGTTTAATCCCCTCCACTATTAGTCGTTTGTCTTCACACATCTCTTCTGTGATCCCTAATGTAGAAATCTTAGAAATGTTGTCATCTGTAGGTCTACCAAGCCATAATTCCTCACAAAAATCCTGCCCAGCTCTTATCAAAGACTTTTAAACACTTAACATTTTACAAATATGATCAATTCTATTTATATTTGGCACACTGTTAAACCATCCATGTCACATTTCTCAAACTTTGTGTGTTACCTATAATATGTTTGACACTCTTCATTTGTGCGCTTTCCAGGAGCACAAAAGTAAATCTCTTTGGAAGAACAACAATCCCATCAAACGTCTGTTTACATGATCCACAACAAAATCCAAAAGCAAAATTCCAATTGTGTCTTTGTCACCAAGGTGTTGATACGCCCTGAAGTATTCTGCAATCCACTTGTTCAGATTCATTTCCCTCTCTTTGCTTAATTTGTAAAGCTAAAAAACGCAGTCAAAAGCCCTCAACCTAACGTCATTCTGTTTTCCAGTTGTTTCATATGTCTGTGGTCAGTTTTTACAGCTCCAGCTGCAAAACAACTTTGCTGTGAGCAGAAAACAGCCTATCAGAAGCCAAATGATGGCAGGGGTGGGAGTTCATGGAAAAGAAGGAGGGGAAAGGGTGGGCAGAGAGCGCTGGAAAAAGGGAGACAATCTGCTGTGTTTGTATGGATGTGCGGTCGTCAGTGTTTCGTTTGGGCAAACGACATGTTTCACACATGCTGTCTGTGTGTATGCGAGTTTTATGGTTTCTGACTCGCATTATGTTCTCCAGAACCAGGCAGTAAACTTCATGACTCACATTTCTTATTTTTTTTTCAAGATTTTATCCACAGTTCTGACTCATCTGTATATATTATAATGGAAGGGTGTTTTAATTAAAAAAAAAAAAAACAGAAAAGAAACAAACTTCTCAAAGTTAATCCGATCAAAGCACCACTGATTAAAATATTCACCTTTTCTTTGTTAAAATGTTTTAATGTAAATACCATTTCTGCCAGCCATCTAACCTAAAAAAAGGCTTCACTACATCATGCTGACACCTTCCTGCCGTTTGAACACAGAGACATCATGAAACGCTTTTGTTGTTTTTAACTGGTCCTGTCTACCAGCTTAAGCAAAGAGACCAGAGCAGAGGACCTCTACTGTTGGACAGGTGTTAATGTTACAATAGAAGCTGTGTAAGCTTCTGACACACTAGGAGTATATTTGTATAAACATCTTTTGTATTTGAGATTAAAATGTTCATGATCGGGGCTGCATGGTGGCGCAGCGGTTAGCGCTCCTGCCTCACAGCAAGAAGGTTCCCGGTTCAAGTCCTGGCTGGGGGACCTTTCTGTGTGGAGTTTGCATGTTCTCCCCGTGCATGCGTGGGTTTTCTCCGGGTACTCCGGCTTCCTCCCACCGTCCAAAAACATGCTTCACAGGTTGATTGGTTGCTCTAAATTGTCCGTAGGTGTGGATGTGAGTGTGTATGGGTGTGTGATTGTGGCCCCTGCGACAGACTGGCGACCAGTCCAGGGGTGTACCCTGCCTTCGCCCATGAGTAGCCGGGTTAGGCTCCGGCAACCCCGTGACCCCGAAAGGGATAAAGCGGATTGGAAAATGAATGTTCATGATCTTTTTTTTTTTTTTTTTTTTTTTTGAACTGGAGGGAGGAGAGAACGACAGCGGGATGGAGACAGTAGAGATGGAGTCATGGAGGATGCTTTACAAAAACACAGGAGGAGCCAGGATTACAAATGAGAAAAGGAAACAAGTTGCTTAAGGTTTATCTTTATGGCTTTCACATGTAGATGTTTATCAAAAGGGCAGGGCCTGTCCACAAACACATTCATCCAAACACAAATTTTATAAACATACCTGTTGCCTGCAAAAACCCTCTCACACACACACACACGTACCAAAAACAAGTACACATCAACTCACACACAACTCACCTCCAGGACTCCTGAATGTGATGAAACATCTAAAGACAACATGTGTTTTGATTTTTCTCAGGGGTCAAAGTAGTGAGTATTTTACTTAATCTTGTGTATGTGGGGTGGGGGGGTCAGTTAGTCATCATTTGTCCAAGTTCTCCCACTTTAAAATTTGAGAGAGGTCTGTAATCTTCATCATATGTACACTTCAACTATGAGAGACCGAATGAGAAAAATATCCAGAAAATAGCATTGTCTGATTCCTAAAGAATGTGTTTGCAAATTATGGTGGAAAAAAAAGAATTTGCTCACAACCTACAACAAGCAGGACAGTTCTTCTATCCTATTCTTGTTACCTGTATTGTTGCCACTTCTTTGAACTGGTTATCTGCATAAAATACACTTATCTTCACCCTCAAACAGTCACACTCCTCTTTGACCTAGACCAAGAGAATTGTTGACCAGGCACCAGGCTAGGAAAACTGCATCTGCAAAAAGTAAACAGAGCTGTGAGAAGAAATCAACTGTGGGAACAATTATTAGAAAATGGAAGAAATACAAGAGCACTGACAAGCTCCCTTCATCTGGGACTCCATGAAAGATCTCACCCCACTGGCTCAAAATGATCACAAATACCTAATAAAAGACCCGCAGAGAACTGGGACCAAAATGAAAAAGTCTACTATCAGTAAAACACTACACTTTCAGGGATTCAAACCCTGCAGTGCCTGATGTAACTCCATGCTTCATGTTCAGACCATTTGAGGTTCTCCAGAAAGCATCTAGATGATCCAGAAGAGAGAATATCAGTTCGTCAGATGAAACCAAAATAGAACTTTTTGCTAAAAACTGTACATGTCATGTTTGAAGGAGAAAGAATGCTGAGTTGCATCCAAAGAACACCAGACCTACAGTGAAACATCAGGGCGGAACCATCATGCTATGGGCTGTTTTATGTCTACAGTGGTACCAGGACGATCAATTCATTTTAAGGAAATGGTGAATGGAACCATATGTGGTTACATTTTGGACAGAAACCTTCATCCATCAGCAAGGGCGTTGAAGATGTAACGTGGCTGAAACTGTCAGCATCTCAATGATCCCAAACACATAGCCATGGCAACGGGAGGAATGACTTTAATAGACATATTTTAAGATCCTGAAGTGGCCTAGCCAGTCTCAAGATCTCAACTCAGTAGAAATTTTTAGAGGGAGTTGAAAGTCTGTGTTTTCCAGAAACAGCTCCAAAACATCAGTGCTGTAGAGAAGATCTGCATGGAAGAATGAACCAAAACAGTAGCTATAGTGAGTGCAAACCAGGAGAAGACTTACAGAAAGCATCTGACCTCTGTCAGTGACAATAAAGTTTTGTTAAAAACCTTTCTTAGCACTGTTAATTTGCAAATAAAAATACTACATTGATATTTTTCTGGATTCCTTTCTCATTTGTTTAAGTTTAAGTTAATGTATGATTAAAACTACAGGCCTCTCACATCTTTTTGTGGGACAACTTGCACATTTGACAGCTGACTGAATATATTATTGCCCCACTGTAACTGAATGGGGCTGCACGGTGGCGCAGTGGTTAGCGCTCCTGCCTCACAGCAAGAAGGTTCCCGGTTCAAGTCCTGGCTGGGAGACCTTTCTGTGTGGAGTTTGTATGTTCTCCCCGTGCATGCGTGGGTTTTCTCCAGGTACTCCGGCTTCCTCCCACCGTCTAAAAACATGCTTCATAGGTTCATTGGTTACTCTACATTGTCCGTAGGTGTGAATGTGAGTGTGCATGGGTGTGTGATTGTGGCCCCTGCGACAGACTGGCGACCAGTCCAGGGGTGTCCCCTGCCTTCGCCCATGAGTAGCCGGGTTAGGCTCCGGCAACCCCGTGACCCCGAAAGGGATAAAGCGGATTGGAAAATGAATGAATGAATGTAACTGAATGATCCCAACTGTTTAAGCTGACAGACAGTGAGAGTATCAACATACTGTTTAAAAAGAACTGACGGGGGCTTGAAATGGCAAAAAAAATGGCAATGATCAGTCAACTTGGGAGTCCAAAGAAAGATCTAGCTTTTTCATTTCCTCTCCATTAAAAATTGGCAAATATGACAAATAAATATTTAATTTTAAAAACATTGTATTTTATCCCATTTGAGAGTGCATGGGGGAAATCCTTTGGTGAAGAGTAATCATCCGATAAAGTCAGGTTTTACTGTTTTCCACAGTGACTTTGATGTAGTAGGCTCACTGCTTTTCATGTGACGCACCACCAAAGTTATTTTTGGGTGGTTGTTTCTCAAGGTCAGGGGAAAGAAAGGAGTGGGGGGGCTTGTTGTCAGGAAGAAGACCTCAATACTTGAAAACAATCAGAGGATGTCTAATGAGCGGATCTGCACACAAGAAGAAGGCTCTTTATTTTCACACACACTCACACATACTGTATGCTGCTGCTTACTAACATTATGTCCTCAGAAAGGCACTAACAACCAGAATTCTTACCAATTCCAAACTCAAGTCAGGACACGACCTAGCAAAGCCGCATCTGCCCTGGTTGACCTTTCATTTGACACATGACCTGAGATTTTTTCATTTTTACACAGGTTAAAGCATACATATAATATTATTTCAGCTCTCAGCACCTTGATGTATAATTTTAGTCTGCTTCTAACTGTCTGGATGATTTTGTTTGGGCTTGACCAGTTAACGTTTTCCTTTTCATACTTTTATTTTCTTACCATGTCAAAGAACATATACTACATACAGTAATAGGGTACAGAATCTGGACATAGATTCCCAAGCACACTTCCTTGCAGATTTCATTTAGAAAATAGACATTTGATGGAAAGAGTGAAGAAAGATTTAAAGAGAATTCTCTTGCCTCTTTCCTCTTTGCACGTGCACTGTAATGCAAATAAGTTCCAATTCCAAACGGAACTTTATTCTGGATAAATACATCAGAAAACTTTCAAGTTTAGATGGTCATGAGCTTTATGAGATTTGTTTTTGGTCCAATATAGTTTTTTCCAGTACAGTGTTTTTTGGACAATAAGTCGCTTTTTTCCCGTTTTTTTGCATAGTTTGTCCGAGGGTTCGACCTATATGGGATTTTTTCCTTTTAAATAAATAGCAACGACCGCTAGAGGACACTGTGGGCGCGTGTATCAGCATTTACTACTGACAGCAATGCAGAAGAAGCGCCCCTCAGTCCTACGCCGGGCGTTACGACTTGGCTGAGTTGCTGCAAAGCGACACAGAGGATGAAGAATTCAATGGATTTAATGATCTGAAGTGATATAAAGAGTTTAGTTGACTTGGTAGCATTTTCTTTATGCTGTGGTTATCTGAATAATTTTTCATTTCTTGCCCTAATATACTAGATTCCTCCAATGTTTCATGAACCTAATTAGGCATCGGTGTGTTACGGTGGTGAAGCGTGGATATATTCAGGCTATTACTGTTATCTATTCTGTTATTATAATTTGCCTGTTAAGATGAAATGTTTCTTTTGTTCCCGTATTTTGTGAAACAAATTTCTCCCAAAGGTGTGTCTTGTGTTTTTTTAATACATTTCTTGAGGGCTGAGACTTATACTCTGGAGTGACTAAGTCCCAAAAATACGGTAATATTGTTAGGTAAGTAGAAATTCTAGATTTCTTTAGTTGTTTGTTTTAAGACCTATTAGGGCTTGTGTCAGAGCTAGAAGGACAACCTTAGGTGTCTTCTTAACAAGTATCAGAAAGAGATGGCTTCACTTCATGACATTTGCTACAACCTGTGCCAAAGGACCACAGACACCATCATGATTGAACATCTTTCCAAAACAGAATTTCCTTCCAGAAATCCAGACTCCTGATAACCTACTTTATAAAGTTGCATCTTATCTGGTCGTTTTAAAAGTAAAAAAAATTCATTCATTTAATATGTCCATACAAAATATTTAATGTTTGTGTGGCAGAATGGATTGTCGCAGGTGTAGCTAGGGGTTAATGGCAATTAGTGACCTTGTGGGGCGCTATAAAATCACTGAGGTCCCCACTGGCCGTCAGGGGCATCTTCTGGTCTTTGGAACCGCCCACTTCCTGCGGCACACTGCCAGCTAGCTGTACAGCTCTGGGGTAAATGCGTGACTGGGAAGCTCCATCATCGCTCCTGCAGCCGTGAGTGTAGTGCAGCTTGTCCCTCTCAGGTGACGAATCTGATCCACCGGGGATTTTCGGTGCTTCCGCTGTTGGAGACAGCTGCTGCTTTGTTCTTATTAACTTTTAAGTGTCTATACTTCTGTGCCGCTCGCCGCGTCGGGCGGGTGACGGGGTTTTGTCAGCGTGGACGCCTGCTGCCGTGGCTTCGGAGCGGTCAAACTGACAGACGGCTGTGTATACGGACTTGCTCCCTCACCGTCAGCGGGATAACAGGGAGTTGCCCCATCACCCCACGGACTATTTTATCGTTGGCTTGTAACTTGGTGGTTTTGATGTATAGTGTGGGCGTGCTGTCCTGACTAACCTGAGGTGTAACCCTCAGCCCGCCCCGACGCTCGTGCACTTTTATATTTTTTTTTGTGTGAACCCTGTTGTTTTTTTAACTCTATTGTTCTGTTTTTTTAACCTTGTCTCTGCCGTGCTGAGGACCCGAGTGTTGGCCGGTGTTCAAGTGGAGGTTGTTCCCCCGTGTGGATTGCGGTGCCCTTGGTGGAGGGAATCACAAATTGAGTGTGTGCTCTGCATCACGTGAGTGAGGTGAAACTGCTACGTAGGTTATGGTGTCTAGCCTCCACTTGTTAGCGGCTCCGGGCCCCAGCTACGGAGTTTTCTTTCTTCTCTCAACCTGTGTTTATGGTGGTTGACTTTTTATAACGTTTTTAGAATTTCTTGAAATAAAATTGAATTTAATTGTGGACCCACGCCTCTTGCTCTTTGTGTGCAATCAACAATTGCTGGTCCTTTTCATCGTACCACATTTGAATAACAGATGACATCACTCTCTGCATCTTTACGCAACAAAACAATTCCAAGTCCTCCATCTTAATATTTTCCATGTACATGGGCATAAACAGGGTATAACAGGTAAACTTTTTTTTTTTTTGCCTTCGTCCAACAGAATCCAGGTTAGGCTCTGGCAGCCCCGGGACCCCGTAACGGATAAAACATGTTTCATCTCTTTCGGGGTCAGAGAATGGATGGAAGGATGCTATTTTTATGGTGAGTTTTACAAAAGCCCTGAACACAGCAAACAGCAGCAGAACCATTAGGGTAAAAACAAGGAGGGGAGGACCTACTTCTCAATGTGAGTGACTGGCTCGTTGGACACACCCCAACCAGGCGATAGTATGACTCCATCTCAGACAAAGAGATACATACAACAGAATACGATTTCTGAAGGACACAAGATTCAACCTTCCTTGAATGCTCCTTTCCAGTCATTTGTTCATCTAGGTTCTAGAAGTAGTTAGGTTTTACTCCTTTCAGAATGTTTGGTTCTGCAGCAATTGAATAGTGTATTTACCAGACTACTCTCTGTACAGGAGTACAGGTACTCTGACTATGTGCTTTCTCTGTAAAGCACAAGGTGTGTGGGACAGTCTGACTGTTGCCGTCGTAATCTGTGTTTACCAGGAACGCCTATTACAGTGCATTTACATGTGCACAGTGTGGTGACCTTCACAAACACTACACAACTACTTTCCTGTCAAACTGAGACAAGATGGTGGGAAAAAGCACAGAAAGATTTCATATTATAAGAGCCATTTTCCATGAGGTCATCCAGTATCTCACACACACTACCTGCACCTTGGAAATAACTCACCTGAATAGAATGATTATCTCAGTTATTCCTACATGTGCCTTGTGGTGCCAAACAGCCAGCTTCACCCCAACATAGATTAACAAGAATACTCAAGGATTCTGTGTTCTGAAAATGTTTTCAAGATTTCAACAAATAAACTTTGCAGATATGGTAAAATTGTTTAAAAAGTATATGCAATCGGGGCAACTGTTGACTTTTTTCAGTTGGAACTGAACCTGGAATAAAACAATCTTTGTTTGAGTAGTTGTTCTACTTCCAGCATCTGGAAATGTCTCCAAACGCAACAGATCTGGATACCAGAGTGTCAGGGTACGGAAGCAGATCCCAGAGCAGAGCCAGAGGAGTTGAAAAAAAAAAAACAGTTTATTCAACCAAAACATAATGAATAATCCAGCAGGGAGAAGCAGCCAAGAACATCCTTATACAGAGAGGGAAATGATGATGAGGAGCAGGTGTGCAAGGAGGCAGCCCCAGGATGAGAGATGGCCACGCCCCCTGCCACACACTGCTCTGTAGAAACAAAACAAAAGGACAAAATTAACACAAAACAACCACAAGGAAAGAAATAAGAAACCATAACACCAGAATATTTAAATTTCATGTACTTTCTGTGTTTTGATTGAGTATGTTCTATAAAACTGTATTGGGATCAGAGGTAAAAGAGACCTGTTAACTGTGTATGTATGTGCATGCATCTGTGTGTATGTGTGTTTGTGTTGGTTAAATACATAATCTGTATCATAACTAGTATTTTTTTGTTTCGCTGTATTTTGTTTGTTCTTAACTCTACTTTGTCATCTTTGTAAGTAATCTTTGTGTATCTCCTTAAGACATTTGACAGTCTCCATAGTGACACGCTGTTGCAACTTCTCTGGCACTATGGGATCTCTGCTAAACTGTCTAGACTCATCCAGAAATCCTTTGAGGGAATGTCCTGGCAGGTCATCTATGAAGACCAGCACCAGAAGCTTTGCTATGAAACTGGTGTATGTCAAGGATTCCTCTTGTTGCTGTTTTTGTTTCTCCTCGCAATCAACTGGGTGATGAAGCAGACAATGGATGGAAAGAAAAACAACATCTAGTGGACTCTCCGGTCACAGCTAGATGACCTGGACTCTGCCAGTGACCTTGTCCTACTCTCGCACAGCCAACATCAGATGCAGGACAAAAGGTCTAGTCTAGCTTCCTTTACTTCCTAAGTTGGCCTCCAAATCCAACTCCAGAAGAGCAACATCCTGAAGATCAACTCTACTGGTACAGAGCCAGTGAAGCTTGGTGACGATGAGGGCATCCTTCATCGTCCACAAGAACATCGAAAGATTCCACCTCATCACAACACGCACCAAGGTTTGCCTGTTCAACTCAAACATTCTGTCTTAAAATAAAAGCCAGACTTTTATCAAATCCTGTCTAAGAACAATCCTAAAGATCTATTGGCCTGAAACCATCAACAACAAAGAGCTCTGGCAAAAACAAACCAGGTGCCAATGGAAAACGAGATTAGAAAAAGAAAATGAGGTTGGATTTCCAACAACCTGAGGAAACCAAAATCCAGAATCACCCATCAGGCCCTGACCTGGAACCCTCAGGAGAAGACAAAGCGAGGAAGACCAAGGAACACAGCGAGGAGGAACCTGAAGGCTAATGTCAAGCAGGCCAGTCACACCTGGAGGGAGCTAGAAAGATCACCCAGAACAGCAGTCCATGACGGGGCCTTAGCCACAAGAAGAAGACGCTTTACTAATCCCGAAGGAAATTCAAAAGCGGCCAGCTGCTTGCAATCACCACACAAAATAAAAAGAATTAAACCTTTAAAACAATTCAAATCTATGAGTTAAAAATAGTGAAAATATTAATTAAAACATTTAATAGATCCATGAAATATTCAGAATCAATACCTGATACAATAAAAACAAAAGCCGTCAAAAATGTAATTCACTGAAGTTCTCTTTAGATGTTCAGTCGGGGAGTTGTACCGTCTTATTGCACGAGGGCCAAAAGACCTCCGCCGTCCGTCTGTGGCGCAGCGGTGGGTCAGTAACATCAAGATGTTATCTTGATGTTATCTTGATGTTATCATAATATCAGCACAAAATCTGGACCAACCTGAGACCATGTTTTAATTATTACTCTACCACTTCCAGAATTTTAAGGAAAATAATATATTTCTTAAGAGGAAGTCAGCAATTTGAGAAAAATCTCAAAATTTTGAGGTTAAATTCAGAAATCTGAGGCAAGAACCTGAATCGTTAAAAAAATCGGAATTTCTAAACATGCTTTTTTCCCCTCCTTGGGCTTCATTCTCATCTGTATTTTACCAACAGTTTTCATGTTATTTGATTAGGTATTTTTACCAACAAATCGCTGTGTAAAGAAAGAGAAGACTCAAAATTCAAGAGTCTCGTCTAAACTTTCCATTTTTCTCCACTTTCCTAGGTTTGCAGACAAAAGACCATCAAGTGATTTCTAAAACAATGAGCTTGTCCCACCCATGTAAAGATCTATTCCATGCTATTGGTGACTAATAATAACAGAGTTTAAATCATAGACGGAAAGTAGCATGGAAAAAAGTGTTTTTTCCCACAAAAAAGAATGAACTGATGAAAAAGACGAGAAATGACAAGAAGATGTGTTTTCAACCCTGTTCTTTGTACTTCTGCACATTACATGAAAGAAGTGGAATTAAAGGTACACTGCTTTCAGCTGAAGGATGATCTGTTCTAAATCAGATGTCATTTTACAGCACACCCTCCTCTGTGTCTCTGTCAGGGACCCAGACGGCCCAACAGGTTCGTTTAACGCACTGATCCTTGTTGTCAGAAATGCCCATCACTTACATATCACGGATCCCATAACGGATGCTGCTGTTTTTGAAGCCCAGCAATAGAATCAGGTGGGCTGAGGAACAGGGTCCAGTCCAAGAAAGTCCAGCAGGAAAACATTAATCAGAATCCCCACAGAACACAAAGATCTGTCCTCAGGATGGTGTGGTTTTCCTTAATGGACCAGCCGAGCACAAACCCTCCCCTTTGGTCATTCTGTGAGGGGTGTGTGGGTGGGTGTTTTCATCAGAGGAAGGCTTTGAGTTGCTGCTTGCTGGTTTGTGACTGGCTGAATGGCTGAGCAGCTCATTTCTTACCACAGTTCATCAATAATAGACAATTACACAGAAGTGACTTCCCCTTCCATGTTTACCCGAGCCTCCCTCAGAGCGCCTTCACTTTCTTCTTACCTTGTCTGTGATGTGCACAACAACAAAGACAGATTGAAGTTTGGACAGAAAGCTTTGTTTTTGCCTTGCACCTCTCTACTGTTTAGACTACTGTGAATAAATTCGGAGTGACCTTTACGTCACACTCCGTGATAGACTTTGTTTTTTACTGTCTGCTCTCTACCTGATGTCACTCTACATCTGTGAAGCCCAGTCCCGCTCAGGTGTTCCACCTGTGAACCTCAGTATTCCTCACCTTCTCTGCCGCTTCAGTCCTGCCTTATCTCACTGTCCAGCAGTTTCAACTGAGCATAGTTTTGCCTGTCTGCTCTTAACCTGTTTCTGTTTCTCTGTGATTCAGTCTGCTGTTCCCACCTCTCAGAGTTCTCTACCTGCTCTTCCTGCTTTAAGATTTACCCCAGGATACAGGACTGTGGATTTAGACATTCTACCTTTCCTGACAGATTCTCATCGCCACTCTTCCTTCTGCCTCAACTCGAGCCACTGCGGAAGTTTGGGTTTCCTCCTCGTCTGATGATGTCATTTCTCCTTTTTCTTTAGCAGACCTTTGTCTCTTTAAGAGCTTTTGGGTGTGTGCGTGTGTGTGTCTTTAAGACCCACTAAACTTGTGTTTTTGGTGTTTTAACGTGTTCTTGTAGCAGTTTTCTGGTAATGTAGACATGTATTAATAAAATCACACTTAAAATTGCATTTCTGAATATTTCTTTATTTAAATTGTGGAGAATCAGGAGCAGACGACAAAATCCTGTTGGTAAAAGCTTGTAGCAGTGATGTAGGTGCTATAATCGGCAAGCCACAAGCTCCCTGCTTTGCTCCATTTCGATGCTTTACTTTCTTGTCTAAGCTAATATCTAGAGCTAAACTGCACGGCTGGATAGCTCCAATATTGCTCACCATTTTTATGTCCCACTCATATTAGGTTGGGCTTGAGAGGGGCTGTAAGCTAGCAGGAGAGAATGTAAACAAAGGGATAATAGGAAGCCATGACAGGCTTACTCCACGCCAACAGTCCCGCCCACAACTCAGAGGTGAATTTCTAATGAACTCCTGCCACTCTGCAAAATCGATGTCCTTGAAAACGACACAGGTTTTTGGATTTTGTCTAAAAACGGCATCATCATAATTAAAAGACCACTTGTGGGTTAACCTTCAGAAGTAACAATTTAAGAAAAGTAGTAGTTCCGTTTCTGCAGTCTTCATGTAGTTGAAGAATAATATTTACTGACTTCACTATAGAATTGCTACAGTTTTAGGTTTACTTTTCTCCAAAGTTCCACCACAACATTTAGAGGATGACTTGATGAAGGGCGACCTGGTGGCACACAAGATGGTGGATGAAAATCATTAGCCGGAAGCAAGTCTAGAACCGGAAAACACACACCATCCACGAGCGCCACGCATTTCGGTCAAAAAATGCTCGTTTTTGATCAAAACAGGCAAACATAACCGGGGATCTTAGCAGTTGCCTTTTACTTTTGTGTTTTAAGATTTGAACATGAGGCGTCTCTATCAAAACCTACAACGCTCTTGGACATACCTTAACTCGTTACGCGATCTACGCGAATTAGCTGATCTGCAGATCTTGACAGAATGAGTTGAATCAAATTGATCGCGTCGTAGAGAGTTGAAGTTAACTGTGGTCAAGTGAGCCGCCGTTTGCTCAGCCATGGTCAAGCCAGCCGCGCTTTGAAATTGTTGTGAGCCCGTATCACATAGCAGAGATTGAAGTTCGATGAGAGCCCTTTCTTTCTACGCATCAAAATGTCTGATATGTTAAATACTACCAAAATAAAAATGTTAAAAAAAACAAATATTCCCTATCAAAAATATTTGTACTTGAATTGCAGATTTGTTCTTTTTATCAGTTATTAATTATCAAATTCATAGTGAAAACAGAGTTACACTTATCAACATTGAAATTTTATATTGCAATTTTGGTGCATAATTTCAAGGAAAATTATTGACTATCTACTCACAAAGACTTGTGTACTTTTACTGTATAGTTTTCAAAACGATAGTACATAAACTTTGCATTTTTTACCAACAATACTGAATAGGTGGCCAACTTTGAATTTGAATAAAGTGACTTTGCTGTATAATTCCAGGCCTTGGGTCTCACCTCACATAGACGTGTGTATTTTTACTGTATAGTTTTCCAAATAATAGTACTTAAACTTCACTTTTTTTTTTTTTTTTTTTTTTTTTACCAAAAGTACATAATACAACCCCTACATTCCCAAAATTTACTAAAGCCTGTCTCCACTTCCTTTGGTCGACCAATTAAAGATATTAAACCAAGGGGCGCTGTTTTGCAATTTCATTTGAATTCTGATACAAAAACAGTATGACATTTTACAATACAATACATTTTAAGTTACTTCAAAAAGAATTTATGCAAACTCTGTAATGAAATGTCCTTTTTTAACATTATATAGTAAAATGTAAAATGCATAATGCACATTTTGAATTAGGACATCAAAAACTCATGACAACTTAACATACAAGTGATTCTGTTTTTGTTTAATATTTTAATTGTCATATTGGATATTGTAAATGTTAATATTGAGTCATAAATTGCAAATGTATTTTTATATAAAAAGCCTAAATTGCAAATTGAAAAGTCAATTGGAAAATGTGTTTCCAAATTGCATAATCAAATTGCAAATTGAATTGTCAATTGCACATTACTTTGAATTATGAATTAAAAAAACGTCTATACTTATCAATACCATTATGTCATTTGGTATAGATTTCTTGAGCTGACAACCTTGGTTGATTGATTTGCTGAAGTATCTTTGCCTTCTGCTGTGGTCCATGCTGCAGAATGACCTAAAACTGCCAAACATATATTTCTTTTATTAGCTCTGTGTTGGTCACTGGTCTACTTAACCGAGACTGGTTGATCTGCTCAGTGCTGAGCCTCTTACATTGAATTCAGTGAGTAAATTGGGCCAGAGTGTGGAACCAGCACCCTGCTGAATCTGAGAAAATCACCCATTGCTCACCTCTGCTGGAGACAGAAACACAGAAAAATACTTTCCAAAGGGATATGCAAGCCTTCAGTGATGATCCAGAGAAAATCAAGTCAACAGAACACGTCTGACATTATCAGAACAAAGGCTGGAAGCTGTTTGGGGATTTGGCAGCCAACACTGGGGAATCTCTGAACAATACAGCAAACTGGAAACACTTGTCAGCAGATAACACTTCAGATCACAATGGCTGTTTACAGCTAGGTGGCGACAGTGTGAACCACTGAAAGGTGTTTGTAAACATCTTTACTTGAAATGTTTACAAAGTACTTCAGATTTAAGAAAAATTACAGACAATGCAAATTCTTTTTGGAATGATTTGACACGAACATAACACATGCTGTTTGTGAGATCTGCAGTTTGCAACGAGCAACCACTCCCTCTGCTGTCTCACAGAAAACATGTGCTAAGCAGAGACAATCCCAAACGAGGAAGCAAAGTGTAGAAGAGACTCATTTCACACGAAGCTTTCATGCACAAGAAAGACTATAACAACAAAATGATGATGCCAGCTCTAAACAAGCTTGTAAATAAGTCCATGAGACAGTTTAAGGATTTCTGGGAATATTGGAATACACTTTAAACCTACGACATATGCGCTGCAAGTGGGCAAAATCTGAAATGTTACTTCCCACTGCATGATTCACATTATTTCTTATTTATTCTGGAAAGTGTGTCTTACATATCCAAAGCCTCATTAATGCATGTTCCATTCACCACTTTTAATGAAAAATCTGTGTAAATGCCCATTTATCTGCGTTTCGGTCTTCCACAATCAAAACTCTCCCTTTCACACAAGTTGAGGTCTATGTAAAAAAACAGGCGGCCACTGAAAGTTAAACCAGGTTGAACTTTGACCAATCAGGGATCCAGATTTGGCAGTGACACGTGGATGATGTCCTTTTTTTCATTCACAGAAGTACCCACCGTTGGAAACTTGATCCTGAAGGAGAAATTCATAATTACCTTTTGTGCCCGCATGGATTTCCATGACACCAAGTCTGTCATATACTGTATAGCAGGGGTCCATAAACTATGGCCCGCGGGTCAGATTCGGCTCTTCTCCACATTTTGCCCAGCCCCCTGACCAATTTCAGAGGCAGGATTTTTTTAATCTGGCCGCACGTTTAAAGAATAACACTGAATGTGTCTTTTTATTCCACCTTTCTGTGCTCCAATCTGAACATTCCCCAAATCCATGTCAAATAGAGCAGAACACAGAGCTCTCTTTACACACCACAGTTCACCTTTCTCGTCTGAGTGATGATGCTGCTGCTTTTCTTTTTTTTAAACTGCACACCCTGTTCTGTGTCCTGATTGGCAGGAGAGCTTGTCAGTCAATCTCCTCCGTGCTGTGTCTCCTGTGCAGAAACGTGCAGATCTCCATAAATCTTTGATCCTGATCAGATCTTTGTCTTCATTCTATAATCCTGGAGTTATTTTTCTATAAAGGTTTGAACTTTAGAGTTTAAACAAAAGAGGGAAAATGTTCATGTGTGTCTGAGAAAAGACTAAAGTGTGTAGTGAGGAGTGAAACATCTGAACAGGGCCGCCCTGGGAAGAGGCGAGCTAGGCGATCGCTGAGGGCGCCATCTGCTGCGGGGGGCGCATAATCACAAGGTTTTTGTTTTGTTTTTTTAAATTCAGACAGTGTGACACAACTCTTTTCATGTAACATTTAGTTTACATCATTTATTTTGTACATTTTATCTAAAAAGTAAAAATCAAAGCATATCTATGTATAAAACATTCTTATCATTATTCATCACAAGTTTCAAAGAGCCGGATGGTTAAGAAGAGCCAGAATTCCATCATTATTGTGAAGTTTGAACAAACTGTTAAATGTGTGAGGAGCTGCAGCCTCCAAAGTCTCAAAGTGACGATGACGGGAGAGGACAGACATTTATGGTTGAATTTTTGAAATGTTTTAGTTTGATTTTTCTGTGAAGTTTACAGGAAGGGTTTTTTTTTAAATGTGGTTATGTGTGTCTTTCTGGAAAAACATCAATGTTTACGTTTAGACACACTCTCTGAATGTTCCACTGTTTCTGTTAGCGGACAAACTGACCACCGAGCCCTCATCCCAGAAGAAAACAGTTATGTGGCGCTCACCAGAAGAAGTTTGGGGACCCCTGCTGTATAGTAATAGATCTGTGAAAGAAAAAGCCTGGAGCAAAAGTCAGCAAATTTGCACCGCTTTGACATTTTACACTAAGCCTCTTCCAACTGTAGGTTGCGCTGATGGTTTGACATCTTCATGACTCAAGGTTCACAACCCCTTACACCTATAATTCATTGTCAGCAGGAGGAACAAGTGTGCATGCCATGCATAATAACATCTCAAGCTCTCACCTTATTTGTGGGCCTCACTCTTTACATTTGAATTTCAATAACTATGCATGCAGGAATGGGCCAGTAAATATTTATTTTGTCAGTAGCGTATACTCATTTATGCCACCACAACTTTTTATTAATCAAATAAATAATGTATTCATTCCTTCATCCATTCATTTAAAACATGTGAATGACTAAAGTAAAGATAAAGATAGATTCTTAGCAACAGAGCTTAACCAGCAACAAAAACAATCTTCATGATTATCATTATTTCTAAGCCTGGGTCAGTTGCCATAGCAGCAAGACCATCCTTCACTGCCACATCACACCCCCACCCCTGCCTGACTATCGAGCAGCAATGGAGGATGCTTTGTGACCGTCTCCGGCATGGCACATTAACCTACTTCTTTTGAGACAGAAAATTTCCCGGATGAAGATGAGGAAGAAGAAGAAGAAAGTCAATTAGAAATAAAAGCTTTGGACAAAAGAGACTGTGAGGAGAAAAGAGGAGCAAGAATAAAAATATGAAACGATAAGACCAAAGGCCAATGAATCCAGAAAAAAATCTAGAAAAAATTTTGTCTAGCCTTCGGCTTCTACATAAGTCAGCTGCGATGTAAAGTCTTTGTTTGAGTTTTGCTTGTTTGTTCAAAATAAAACAGAAATTTAAAATCTGGATGAATGCTACTCCATAGCAGAATGATCTCAAATTTGGACCTTTCTGCTCATCCTTCTGCATCACTCCTCCCTCCAGGCTCCTGATCCCTTCCCCGCATCCCTGTCATTTGTCATGCTTTACGATCTCATAGCACACGCTCCACTCAGCAGCAACAGCAGCAGCAGCAGCAGACTGAACAGATTTCCAGCATTTTATTTTAGCTTGGCCTTTATGAAGGCTTCTCAAACAAATCAGGTGAATGGTACTATGGTCTTGTGATTAAGGATAAGAAGACTCTCAATGACTTACCGACATGTGTGATGGCACACTGCACTCGCTGCAGCAGCTCCTGAACCGACATTTCATCCTCCTTCAGCCAACACAGCATCTCAGAGTGTGGGAAGCATCCAATCTCCTCTCGCTGCTGCCACGCCTCCTATCATCAGCCCTCCACCACTTACCGTCTTCTCTGCTTTGATCACTAATTCAATTCTCTCTTTGTCTGGGCTGGGTCACAATTTGTTTTTACTTTTAGCAGTCCTCTTTAATCATTGGTCATGGATTTTCCTGTTCATAAAAAATTGTGGGAAAATACCAATGATTACAACGGTTATCAGACCCAAACTGAACAACAAAATCTATTCGAAAGCAGCACCAAGAAGCACTACTGACCAGTCATCAAATAAGCTGTTAGCCAGGGATTTATTTTGAAAGGTAAGCCAGACTCTGAAGTCCACCAAGTTGATGACAAAAATGTGATAATTATCTGCACTTTTCTTCAGGCTGATCCATGGCTCCTAGTCAAAAACACAGAGGAGATAAATGAGAAACATGGGAAGGCTAAAAACAGTTCTCACTTAGGCTGAAATTCTGGATAAAATGCTGCTCCTGCTTCCTGATGCTGCCCTTTCTCTGAAAAAAGAAGCTGAGTCACCTCAAAAAGAGACCTTATCAGGCAGCTGTACCTGCCTCCAAGGGAAGGGAAAGCAATGTGGATGGGGTGGGGTCTAAAGAGAAACCCTGGTGACTGGTGGTAGGCAACACATGGACCAGTCTCTAAAACCATCAACATGTGAAAGTGCTTCCTTTCTTTCTTCCTTTGTGAGGGAACACGTATGATGTCATACTGAGAGTGTCTCTTTATGGTGACGCTTAAGAGAATCTCATTGTTCAGCATCTTTGTGGGGCTGCTTCAGCCTTTGCTGCTTTTTTCATGCTGTTTATGGATTTCACCTGGAGGGGGACTCCCTGATCCAGCTCCAGGTTTTGTCAGATGCAAAGAGCTGCTCATGGCTGAGGCCTCTGGGGGCTGAGATCACTGCAGCACTGAGCAATTATCTGCAGACATCTGTTCCTGCATCCTCCTTTCCTCTCAGTCAGTGTCCGTTTATATACCCTCACATTCACTATGGCCAAAAGCAGAGAGAGGCAAAATATGGGTGGCTGGAAGTCATTTCATGTTGCTTTATTTTTTCCTCCCATGTAGAGAAAAGGTTTCCAAATGATTTTTTCTTTCTCACTTTATTTTCATTTGCTTTTCTTCAACTGATTTTGATGAAATCAACTTTAAAAATTAGTAACAAGATAAGAAATTAGTTAAAAAAGTTTTTTTCCAGCAGTGAATTTATAAGAGATGAAAACAGGAAGAGGAAATAGAAAGAAAACTGAGCGGGGGGGGGGGGGGGGATTAAACAGGAGTAATGGAGAGAAGAGAACAAAAGAAAGGCAAGAAAAAAGTCAAATAGGGAGATAAAAAGAAAGAGAAAAACAAATATAAGGAGGAAGAAAAGAAGAGAACAGAAGGAATTAAAAAAGAAAAAACAGGAGAAAAGAAAATGGAAGAGCAGGAAGAAATGGAGGGGAAAGACGACAAGACGCAAAGAAAAAACAATGGAATCAAATGGAAGGAAAAAAGACGAATCAGGAGAGGAGAAAACAAGGGAAACTGAAAAAAGATAGTAATAAGAAAGAAGAAGAAATAAGATAATAAAAGTGGAGAGATACATTATTTATTAAAAAGGAAGAAAAGTAAACAATAAGAAGACAAGAGGAGAAAAGACTAAGAACTAAAAGGAAAAAAAGAGAGCACAAGAAAAGAAAAGGAGCAGACAGAAAAAAAGTAAACACACAGAGTCGAAAACGAATACGATAGAAGACAAGCAGGGGCGGCGCCAGGAGGTAGCTAGGGGTTGCTATAACAACCCCAAAATTGAGAGGCACCCAGCCGCAGGCATGTAATGGCGGATGGATCCGTCATGGCGGATGGACATCCACTGAATGTCCTCAGCGGAAATAGTTCTTCGTGTGCAGTTTCGTTTTAGGAAAGACATCCGACACCTTTTGCTCAAACTATTCAACTTCGGTGCGAGGAGAGATGTCAACGTAAGTTAAACAGTTTGTTAACAATTTTCTATAAACCAACTGTATTTTAATTTAACTGTATTTTCAAAACAGGACACAATATTATTATTGATATCAACGTATTTGAGAATAATAAACGGTATTTGCATTAAGGAACACATTAAGTAATTCATAAATGGGTGTTCATTTTTATCTTTAGATTGTATGTCACATAACTTGCATGTGATTTTAGTGCATTAAATACACAATAAAATACCATACAATATAATACTTTTTTATTTAAAAAAAAGATTCAATAATAATACTGTGTTCTGTTTTGATCATCTGTTTTCTGTTGGACAGTAAACTGTTTTCGGTCATTGCTCTACTCTGTCATTAGGTAATTCACAAATAGGACTATATTGTGTAAAGCATTAGTAAAATTAAAAACCCAAAGTTGAGAAGTTTGCGCCGTGAAAACATTGACTTTAAAAACAGTAATAACAATAAAGTGAAAATATGTCTTTGGGTTTAAAACAGACTCATTGTTTAACTAAGCTAACGCTAACATGGACTTTTGAATTATTCACATAGAAGAACTTAGCGGAAAAAAGATTTAGAAATTGATCATACAGAACAAAGTGTTTGAAATGTATAAAGAAAACATTATTATGCATCTACTCCTTCAAACAGCCATTGTCATAGAATGTTTTAACCAGAAAATACAGTTGGTTTATAGAGAATTGTTAACAAACTGTTTAACTTACGAATAAGTCGAATAGTTTGAGCAAAAGGTGTCGGATGTCTTTCCTAAAACGAAACTGCACACGAAAAACTATTTCCGCTGAGGACATTCAGTGGATGTCCCTCCTCCATGACGGATCCATCCGCCATGACGGATCCATCCGCCATTACATGCCTGCAGCTGGGTGTCTCCATAAAACTCACTGAGAAGACAGTAGGTGGGGCATGCAGTAGCACTGTCTCAACAGAGAGGGCGCTCGTGAGTTTGTGTTATTTGCCCCCCATTTGTCACTAATAAAGTTTGTTCAAAAGGAGCCCGTTTTTTATGTTTTGTCACGTCTTTGACTGACTGCAAAAATGGCGGATACAATCTAAAAAATAAAGATTCAAAGTTGGACTTTTATTAAAAGCATGAAGTAATAATGAAGGGATGCCTGATGCTGAACAACACGATTATTGAGACTTCTAGAAATAAAACGAGATAAGAAGACTTTTACGCTAAAGTCACTGAGATTTTTGTGTAGAAGGAGAGACGAATGGACTTTGTTTAGCCTACAGGTAAAGGTTTACCAGCGTGTAGCATTCACCTTAGTGTGTGTGTGTGTTTTTGTTTCAAAATTCATGAAAAGTAAATCATAAATCTTCACTTCTCTGATTTTCTTCCACATATTCATCAATAACAGGATCAATGTCTCGCTCAAAACAGAGGTTATGGGAACAGGGTTTGGTGCATGTTGTGGGACACATGTTCCATAGATAATAATTACTTGAAATGTTTGTATATTAAACAAAATGTTCCCACAGTTAGAGGCTTCAATAAAACAATATCAAATAAATGATTTAGAGTTTTATTTGAACTTATATGTAAAATTCAAATTGGACATTAGGGGGTAAAAGTATTAGGGGAAAAGTCTGGAGTAACCCTTAAAATCAACATTTTATCTTTAATCTGGTATTAAATAGCATCGTATGAATCTACGGTCTTGTTACTTTCCTTCTTGGAAATGTAATTTTACACAAAAATGAATTAGCAACCCCTAACAGTCACTTAGCAACCCCAGAGGGGAAAAAACCCCTGGAGCCGCCCCTGTAGACGAGAAAAAGTAGGCTACATGTGAAAGGAGACATGAGACAGGAAACGACGAACATTTTGGACATCCGATTGGAAGATAGTTAGCGGAAGTGACGTTCTACGGCGGAGCGGGAAACAGAGGCGCTGTGGAGCTGTGTGGTGGTTTTGGAAGCAGGTTATTTTATTTGTAAAGGCAGAGTTGTCATTAAACGTTGGTGTTTCGTCCTCTCTATTCCGACTTCGTGGTAAGATTGTGTATGTGCAGCTGTATGAAAAAAGTAGGGTTTTTTGTTAGCTAAAACAGCGCGCGGGGCTCGTGCTGCCAGCTATCTTTGTGACCAGTATTTGTTTGTGCTAAACGTGTTTGATCAGAGGCTGGGTTCGCATTTTAATTTAGAAATTCAATGCTTCAGCAAGTCATCATTAAACCCCCAGCCTGATAATAAAAACAAGAAAAGCTTTAAATTTAAATATATTTTTGTAATCATCTTGTAGAATAAGAGAGTTTCTACCTTATTGACTGGTTTACAGAATAAAATTATTTTGTTCATAAAGTTTTAATGCAAAATCGACCTAATATTAAGCTGACAAGGAGTCATCCTTTTTTAAACTTTTTTTTCCCAAAACATTTTTTGAACTTGTGTTTTAGTATATTTAAAAAAAAAAAAAATTATAAATCCATATATTGTATTCTATATTCTATAATGTTAACAGGTGCAGTTGTAATAGCCATTGTAAAATGATGTAATCATTCCTCTCTGGTTCTTTTTGGAACTTCAGCCATCTACGAATCGAAATTCGAAGGACTTTTAAACTCACTGAAGCATTTTTCCTTTGAAAGTGCTGTTACATCTCCACTGACAAAGTCAGATTATGTCACCTATAAGCTTCTTGTGCTGCTTTTCTGTTCATATTTCTCTTGGTTTCTGGCTCATCTGTCCGTCTCTTCCTTGATTTAGAAGAAGCCATGCAGGCATTTTTCAAAGGAGCCGGCGTCAGCAAACCCCTGAAGGACAAAGGGCCGTCTGGGCCCACTGCAGAGAAAAAAGCAAAAACTGTTCCTTGGGTAGAAAAATAGTAAGTCTTTGTCCCAAAAATGAACCTAACACCCACTCACACCTGGAGTGACTGGAGCATCACTACACAAACATCAGATTTGTAATAACAAATACAGACATTAACTCTCTTTAAGTGGTTGTTTGTGTCAAGTAACATGAAAAAAGTTATGGTCTGTTAGTGAATCAACTTCAAGATAGTTTGACAGACTTTAAAAAGTTAACCTCTCTCTGTGGTTTGTCATTGTTTGGCCAAAAAAGTAGTCATATTCAGTTGAAAAATGTTGAATCATTTATTTCACTGGCACAATGCATAATAATGTTGAAATCCACGGGATAGAGCAGGTATTCTGTGGAAGAATATCAAAAGGGGCCAAGTAAAAGAATAATGCCTTGAAAACTGGCAACTGTATTTGTTTGTTTTCTCAGATTTAATTTCATATACAGAAGTAGCAGGTTACGTGTTAACTTGTGATACGTTCCACTGTTAGCAGAGGCTACAATATGTGAAATTAATAAACTCCAAGTTGCTTTACTTCTTGGATTTTTGTTTTTTTTCCAGCAGACCAAAATGTGTGGATGAAGTGGCCTTTCAGGAGGAGGTGGTGGCGGTGCTGAAGAAATCCCTAGAAGGAGCAGATGTTGGTAGCAGAGCTTTATTTCCATGGCAGAGATGGGAGTTTGGGTTTGAAGTCTCATGTGCAGAGACCTAAACTTAGTTTTTTTTGTTTGTTTGTTTGTTGTTGTTTTTTTTTTGGGGGGGGGGGGGGGGGGGGGGGGTGAACTTTGAGGACTTCACTCTTTAAGATGTAACTAGTATGTGTGATTTGTGAGCATTATTTAGATGATGTTACTACTCTAAAGCTGAAATGACCTCTAGAATTCTGATGCTAATTTAATCTGACTGTGTGAAGAGAGTTGTTGGACCGTGTCTCATATCCAAAGTGGAACCTGGTGCTGATTCTCTGTGGGTGATGTCTCAAACAAGAACCTGTGTCTTTATGACAAAATGAAGAAGAAAAATCACCAGAATCAGAAAATTAAAAAGCAATGCTTTCAAATGGGGAAGGAATGGATTTTCATATTGAAATCCGTTCTGGTCATATTAGAATTCAGATTTGTATCTCAAGGGTGTAATTTTTGATTTGACATGTAGGTGAACTCAACCAAACTCCTGTTCTGCTTTGTTCAGTTAATTTTTGCAATGTTGTTGAGTTGAACTTACCAGATTACACTTTTTATTCTAAATTATGTACAAACAAGCACAAGCAACAGCTTCAAATGCTGTTCTAAAGTTGAGGACATTCTAAAATCCTTATTGGTTGACATGGAAATGCCTCTGTGTTGTTGTGGAGGAGAGGACAGTGGACATGGAGACTGTCTTGAAGCTGTGCCCCCCCCCAAAGAAAAAATCTGAAGAAGAATTAACCAGTTTATGAAAAAATCTTCACCAAATCCCCTAAGTCTCAAATGCAGAATAATACTACATTTCTGTTTCTGTGTAAAAACTTTGAAAAAGCCTTGATGGTAAATGGCGTATACTTGTACAGCGCTTTTCTACATGCTTTAAGGCCCAAAGCACTGTGCAGTCACAGTCCCATTCACACACTGATGCACTCTGAGACACACTCTGCTGTCTAACACTGACGCCAACCTATAACCACCAGGAGAAATGGGAGGTTCAGAGCTGACACATGGCAGGGCAAGTTGAGAACCAAACTCACAATCACCGACAGGAGGTCGACCGCTCTACTTTTGCACTCCAGATATACGTCTTCAAGTTAAAATATGATTACTAAGCCCTGGGAACTTCACGGAGCTGAAGTTGTCTTTCAAATATTATCTGGATATTTCAACAAAGCAAAACACCTTTATTGCTTTAGTTCTCTTCTGTTGAGAACTTACTTCTTAATTTTTACGAGCTGAGTATTTCTCATGAGTTTCATTGTGATTGCAGCTTCCTAACTTGCTCTTCTATGGCCCACCTGGAACAGGAAAGACTTCCACTATCTTGGCAGTTGCTAGAGAACTTTATGGGTGAGGAGACCACTTCAGATTTCTTTTAAGTTCTTAGAAGCATGATTTTATTTTGCTATCAGTTGTCCCTCACATTCTCTTTATATCATTGTGCGGTCTCGTTTATTGTCTACTTTAGAACGGAGCTGTACCGGCAGAGGGTGCTGGAGCTGAACGCCTCGGATGAGCGAGGCATCCAAGTCATCAGAGAGAAAGTGAAAACCTTCGCTCAGCTCACCGTGTCAGGAACCCGCCGAGAGTGAGCTTATTTTAAAAGAAACAAACAAAAAAATGATGTCACAGGCACGCTTTTTTTGGGGAATGAAGCACACATCCTGCATCCGATGGGTAAAATCAACAGCTTTGATTTAGTGAAATATCTGCCAAATCTCATCATAGTCCACATTCAAGCCTTTCATTTGACCTATTTCTGTGGGATGAAGACAGAAAACGATGATGGATCACTGCAGTAAACGGGAAGGTGTCAGCCTACAGATACCAGCACCCTCTCTAATGAACATTTTCTGTCAGGTTGGGCGTTGGTTACACTTTTTATTTGTCATAATTGTATCAAATAAATAGTACATGTAGGAATAGGTACAGTTTGGGTTTTATCCAGCGCCAATCTGTTCTGGTAATGTTAAGCCATAAATCCTAAGAATAGACACCAGACGCCTGTTCTGATCTGTAGCCGTTGCAGCCCTTTTTTTTTTATCTTGCCGACAACACTGGGAGCTGACCAAAGGCAGATGGTCAAGTGGACACGACAAAAGATCGACATGACAGAGATCCACGGCAGGAACGCTTAATTTGACTTCTAAAATGTTGGAGAGTGTTTTGGCTTGGCTTCTTTTCTGTACCCACTACATCATTTTAATATTTATTTTCACACACCTTTGATATTGTTCTTTAACCCAGGTTTCCATACTGGAGCTTTGAAATTCCTGAGACTACCGTAACTCTTCAACTGCTTTTCTCAGTTCAAGTTATTCCAGCAGTTTCATTATGAAACACTTGACAACCATATTGTGTTGCATGTCGGTGCAAAGTTTTTACAAAAAGCCTCTTTTCTCTACGTTGAAATTGGCTGATATTAGATACCATATGTATTATTGAAATTATTTATATTATGTATATTATTAAATATATGTTGATTGCATTAACAGTCTTAGGTGTTATGATATGTCAAAGAGTTCGTGTTATTTAGATGTCATTGGCAACATCTTTGGTGGTAAATGGTTACAGTGCTCTGGCTTTAAAAAGCATTCTGAAAAAGAAACTGAAGATACAACAATTTAGGAAAACTGTAGAAATGGACTGAATTCTTTCCCAAAGCTGTTGTTTTTATTTTAGTGTGGAGGTTGGTGTCTTTTGCTTTATTCATTCATCTTCTTTATCGTTTAAACCCTTTCGGGGTCACGGGGTTGCCAGAGCCTAACCCGGCTTACTCATGGGTGAAGGCAGGGTACACCCCTGGACTGGTCACCAGTCTGTCACAATCACACACCCATACACACTCACATCCACACCTAGGAACAATTTGGAGTAACCAATTAACCTGTGAAGCATGTTTTTGGACGGTGGGAGGAAGCCGGAGAAAACCCACGCATGCACGGGGAGAACATGCAAACTCCACACAGAAAGGTCCCCCATTGATGACACTGTTTCCAGTCCCCCATTGATGACACTGTTTCAAGTCCCCCATTGATGACACTGTTTCAGGTCCCCCAGCCAGGACTTGAACCGGGAACCTTCTTGCTGTGAGGCAAGAGCGCCAACCACTGCAGCCCCCGTGCAGCCCTCTTTTGCTTTAAAATAGATTAATTCTAGCTGAAAGGCTCTTACTTTATCCTGTTAGGTGAAACACTCACCAGTAAGTACACCAGTACAGCAGCAACTACTGTGAAATCTCTAATCAGCCAATCACATGGCTCAGTGCACTTTGTTCATGTAGCCATGCAGAAGACGGCAGAGTTAAAAAGTATAACACATACAAATTTGTTTTTGAACAAATGGCTTCAACCAGAGAGAAATAAATGTTAGAAATGGGATGACCCAGATTTGTTCTTGTTTATGTACAAACAAAAGAAGTGCAGAGATTCACCTTCCATTTTCCTGTATTTGCAGTGGAAAGCTGTGTCCTCCTTTTAAGATCATTATTCTGGATGAGGCGGACTCCATGACAGCACCGGCTCAGGCAGCTCTAAGGCGGACTATGGAGAAGGAGTCTCGCACAACCCGTTACTGTCTGATCTGTAACTACATCACCAGGTTGACTGGCTCCGCCCCCCAAAGGCTCAGAGGTGACCTTTGACTTGGATCCTGACCCCGGTGTCTGTCTGTGTTCTGTAGGATTATTGAGCCCCTAACATCCAGATGTTCCAAGTTTCGATTTAAACCTTTGGCCAATCACATCCAAGAAGAGCGGCTGCTGGAGATCTGTGAGAAGGAGAACCTCAAATACACCAAAGAGGTAGAGCAGAAGTGACACTGCAGATATAGAACTGGAAGTTAGTTTATGATAAAATCCTTAAACTCTTTGTGTACCGTTTGATTGAATTTTCAACATCAGCTAATGGTTTCCGACCAATGACATCAAGTAGTGGTGTTTTTAATGAATCAAATCACAGAAATATGTTAGTCAAAGTAATGCTTCTTTTTCAGGCTTTAACAAAACTATTTTACTATCATGGTTGTATTCAGATTTGTAACAGCTGGGTCATTTTTCCTATGAACTTCATATTTTATTTTGAGCTTAAACAATGGCCATTCAACCCCAGGCTGTAGAACTGGCTAACAGTTAACTTTCTACAAATACATTCTAATGTTTTCAAGTTTTACAGAACAAACATCAAATTGACAAACATATTTTTGTCAACATCCTGTGAATAATCGAAGAACTAAAAGCAAATTCTCTGAATGTCTTCTGGTAGTTTAGACTGTTGCTGCTGTGAAGGTCTGAACTTTGTTGTTTTTTTTGGAGAATTCTGGTTTATTTCAGTCTGAGATTGAGCATACTTGGTGTCACTGCTTCAGGTGATAAAAAGGTTGGAGGTTCCAGCTGTTCAGGAGGAACATGACTTCTGCACAATTTACAGTGCACGTTACTCTGTTTTTTTGTCTGATTTTAAATAACTAAAATACATGCACAGAAATAAATTTGAAAAAGCAAAATTCAGGAGGGGGGCTGCACGGTGGCGCAGTGGTTAGCGCTCCTGCCTCACAGCAAGAAGGTTCCCGGTTCAGGTCCTGGCTGGGGGACCTTTCTGTGTGGAGTTTGCATGTTCTCCCCGTGCATGCGTGGGTTTTCTCCGGGGACTCCGGCTTCCTCCCACCGTCCAAAAACATGCTTCACAGGTTCATTGGTTGCTCTAAATTGTCACTAGGTGTGAATGTGAGTGTGCGTGGGTGTGTGATTGTGGCCCCTGCGACAGACTGGCGACCAGTCCAGGGGTGTACCCTGCCTTCACCCATGAATGGCCGGGTTAGGCTCCGGCAACCCCGTCACCCCGAAAGGGATAAAGCGGATTGGAAAATGAATGAATGAATGAAAATTCAGGAGTAGAACGATCAGATTCTCCTCCATGTTGTTTGGAACGTTCATTGCTGTTCAGAGCATCAACTTGTCACTACTGAAGCTGACTTTCTGATTGGTTGATGCAACGTGAAGCGTCACCAAAGTTCGGATATTTCAATTCTGGAAATGTTGCACTGCGGCACTTAAAACATGCTGCTGCAAGAGAATTACGCTGCATCTGACACTCAAATCGAGTAGGACCTCTGATTGCGTCTGTATTGCGTCTTATTGAAACTGGACACCCCTGATCCGTGTTTGGTGTGATCGTAGCTTAGGAGAACACTAAAAGAATAGTTTCGTTCTTTTCCCATTGCATGTGGGGTCATGCAGCTTCTGCAGATGCAGAGGTTATTGAAGTTGTTTATGTTCTTGCTGCAAGTAACTTTTGTGTTTCACTTTAGAGTATTGCAGCACTGGTGCAGGTGTCTGAGGGAGACCTCCGGAAAGCCATCACGTTCCTTCAGAGCGCCGCTCGACTCAACGTGGACAAGGAGATCACTGATAAAGCAATTGTTGAAATAGCAGGGGTACGTCTTTCTGATGTGTGGATGCTTTTGTGTCGTCTACTCTAGGTTTCATTGTTTTAGATAAAAAAACAGAGAAATCAGTTCCCTGCCACACCATAAGGGGTCCTTCAGTGGACATGTTCTTGTTTCTGTTATTACACAGGAAAAACAGCTCAGCTCCAACAAGTTACATCATTAATAAAGGAAATTATGGAGACTTTTGTAGATCATGAACTCCGAAAACACAAGTAGGACAACAAACGGTTTCAATTTCAGTTTATTTCTTTTCATTTCTATAAAACAACTTTAATTTCATTAAAGATGAGGAAAGAAATGCTCTAAGTCAGGGCTAGCCAACCCTGGTCCTGAAGAGCCCACCTGTTTTCCAGTTCTCCCTGAACAGTTTGCTGCTGATTAGCTGAGTCAAGTGAATTCACATCCTGGTTGAATCCACCTGATTTAGTTTGTCAGCAGTGCAGGGAGAGCTGAAAACAGGCAGAGTTGAGGCTCTTGAGGACCAGATTTGGCCAGCTCTACTCTGTCGACATAGACAGTTGTTAGTATGCATTAAGGAGGCCACAGTTCTTGATTTAAAACCAAACTGTATCAAATAGTGAGGTCAGTGAAGTTATTCATACGTTTGAATTTACGTTGAAAGTTTCAACTACACATGTGCTAAATGTATTACATTTTATATTGTTTTATTACATTATATCAGGCTTGGTTTGTCTTCATTGTTACTAGCTTATTGGCAAATTAGAAAAAGAAAAATGTTCTGAGTTTTTACTTTTTTGTTGTTTTTATAAAACATTAGTCAAATATCAAAACAAAACTGTGACTCAAAAATGAAGGTTTGATCTTAATTGTGTGCTAAATAAATCATCGCATTCCTAGTTTGCAACCTGCCGGTTGAATAGTGACCATGATCCTCTATTAAATTTGTAAACTTGTACATGGCAATCCAGAGGAGATGGTGCCTCACCAGGCACAAACCACGGAACATCAGCTACCCTGAGGATGGACTTGTGACTCAGAGAAAGTCTTAACCACTCCTCTCCTGTCAGAGGCTCCTTTTTTTCCCATCACTTGACAACAAATCTTCTCTTTCCAGGTGGTTCCTTCCAAAATGATAGAGGGCTTGCTGCAGATATGTTTTAAAGGGACATTTGAGAGACTGGAGGTAACAGTCAGGGTAGGTGTCCGCATGTTTCTGCCTCGTCCCATTTTTGTGTCCCAGCAAACAACCAGTGAGTTGCTTAGTCATGTGGAAGCCAGTCTCACTGCACTGTCATTGTTGGTGCTGCATGTCCTCATGAGTTGAATGTGTCTTCATCAGAACCTGGTGAATGAAGGTTATGCAGCCACACAGATCCTCAGTCAGCTACATGAGTCGATCATAGAGAGTGACCTGAAGGACAAGGACAAGTCCATCATTACAGAGAAGATGGCGGTAAGACTTCTTTTATCTGATTTGAATAACATTAAACATGAATTAAAATATGGTCTGCTCTCTCTGCGTGCTGCGACAGCATCCTTCACGGCCATGTCTGTTACAGTGTGTAGCATTCACCTTGGTGTGGGGTTTTTTCACTGATAAGATCAGCGCCTCGCTAACAGCAGAGGTTATGGGAACAGGGTTTGGTGCATGTTGTGGGACACATGTTCCATGGATAATAATTATTTGAAATGTTTTTATATTAAAACAAATGTTCCAACAGTTAGGGGCTTCAATAAAAAATAATTTTAAGTTTAGGCTGATCATATTTGCACATATTTACGTGAATTCAGCACCATAAGTGATGGAAATTCACGATGGCCACACCTAAAACGTGCACATTGTTGCATTGCCTGCACATATTTTAAGTGTGTCCAAGGCTGGATTCTGTTGTTGGCCGCACGTATTTAAAGTTGATGTTCCGTTAGCTGTCATGCTCCTTCGTGTGTGAAATGTGTTCTCCATTTTTGATCCATCCCCTGGAGGAGCGCTGAGCTGCAGAAACGGCTGCACTTAGAACCATTTGGTGCTTTATCACTTCACTGTAACCATAATCCTAACCATTACCCTTCCTCTGGGTCCGTCCAGCCAAGAAAAAAGTTCAGCACCGCCTGCACATATTTAGAAAATTAAATGCAAATAGTCTATTTCTTAAGTTTAATTTGAGCTTTTATTTAAAATTCAAAATGAACAGTAGGGAAAATGTTCATTTTAGGGGTTACTCCAGCCTGATTTGTTATTTTCAAAACTATTTTCAAGCATTCTTTTCTCTATGATTCTGTTCATTTGGTCTGAAGACATTTAAATTTAGTCAGAAACTACATGTTTAAGCAATTTGTTTGTAAATCTGGCTCTGAAAGAGCCAGTGCCTCATCAACCACAACCTTCACCTTCAATAATAGATGTCACTGCTCTGATCATCCTCCGTGTCTTCCATACATTGTAATGAGATTTACACAGACACCACTCCTTAATCAGGCTGAAAACATTTGGCAGTAGCTCCTCCCATGCACAGCTGGGGCGTCAAGCTTATGAACAGGTTTTTGGACAGCTAAAGTTTCATAAATCACCAGGAAAAGGGGCGCAAAGAACAGCGTTTTGGCCATCAAAAACAAGAGGCGGTTGATGCTGGTACCCCGGTGGACTCTCAGCAGCTCTTCTTAAATAAATTAGTTTGTTTACCTGTCACACCTCAACATCTCTTTTGACTTGACGGTTGCAATCCTTTGACAAGACAATACATTTAAATCTGGTATTAAATAGCATCGTATGAATCTACACTCCTGTTACTTTCCTTCTTGGAATAGTAATTTTACACAAAAATGAATTAGCAACTCCATTCAGCCACTTAGCAACCCCAGAGAAAAAAATCCTGGAGCCGCCCCTGCTCCCCAGTGCTGACAATCTTCATACTCTTAATGAACTTGTTTTACATCACAACAACAACTTCTGCAACATCCTGGATATTACACTCCAAACCAGGCCAGCTCCTTTGCTGTCAGTGCCCCCTGCTTTACCCCCACCCTCGGACAACTAAAAGCTAAAGGATGTGGACTTGAAAGATTATCCAAGAAAACTGGGCTTTCTATCCACAAGGACATGTACCTCAGCCACCTTTCCCACTACAAAGACCCAATTTGTAAAGCCGAATTTGCATACTACTCTGCTCTAATAAACTCCAGGGAAGGAAATCCTAATGCCTTCTTTTTCCTCTCTTCTAAAATAACACAACCTATGAACCTACTACCACCTCATCTGTACACCTCTGACTTCTGTGACACCCTAGCTTCCTTCTTCACTTTAAAAATAGTGAACATCCACCAGGAACTCTTCTGTAATACAGCTCCCTCATTCCCATTGGACCCACAATACTTATTCTCAACATTCTCTACCATCAGTCAACCAAAGTACTGAGCTAATTCAAACTTCTAAAACCTCAGCCAGTTAACTTGATCCACACTCTGTCCCCTCTCATCACAGACATCATTCACTCAGCACCTCCCTCAGCACTGGTGTTAACAAGGTTCATGTGTGTAGTTGATTTGTAGCAGTGTTTGCATATTAGTTGATTGTTCCTGAGCACCTTGAAGGCACCGCCACCCCATAATATTCCCTCTGAAATCCCATAATCATTTCTCATGGGAGGGGGGCATGAACCCCATCATTCAACCAATCAGACTCCACCCTTTACCGGAGCAGCACCTGTTAATTCCAGTCTTCAGGCAGCCTTCGTTGAGAAAACAGGCTTTGCCTTTCATCCTGGAGTTCTCCTTCCTCCATCTCATGAAAATCATAGTCATGCATCCATGAGAATGTAAGTTTAGCTCTTCATGTGTTTATTTAGTTTAGTTTATGGTAACATGTAATATGTTCTGTTCAAATGCTTGAGTCAGCTCAAAGTTAATATCCAGAAGAAAATGTTACAAATGCATGGAATTTTGATTTACATGATAATATTTATGTTTAGTTCCATATTTGCCACGTTTTCTGTTTATTTGACTTCATCTGTCGGTGCTTTGTAGTGCGGTGCGGCAGAGACGCATCGCCACGTTGTCTGTCGCACATTATGGTGCATTCAGGGACCATTGTAATTTAGAGTTTTAGACGAGAAAACAGCAGGTCTTCATTGTAGGTTATCAAGTTAACATGTATGTTTATATTTGACAATGTTGATACTGTTTTGTTATTATTTTGATTACTTATATTGTTCGTTTCTATTTCTGTTTAATAGACACCATGACTAACATTAATATCACGAAGCTCTGAATGCCATGGAAACCAAGAACAACTTCAATAAATGAGTGGCATGAGTGTGAATTTGACGTCATCATTTGTTCTGGCCGGACAACCTGAGGAGATTGAGGATCTGAATCAGCACTTTAGCTACAGTTCTCTGAGGTCTCAAGTTTGGAACTAATTTGCCAACACCTCCTTTACAACTGGAATTGTTTCCTCTGCTTTCAAAAAGGCTGCTGTTACACCCATTCTCAAAAACCTGGATCAGATCCCTCCAACCACAACAATTTCCACCTCATCTCTAATCTTCTGTTCATCTCCAAAATTCTTGACAAAACTGTTGCAACACAACTTTAAACACGTCTTTCTTGCAATAACTTATATCAACAATTCCAGTCTGGCTTCTGTTCCCTTCACAGCACAGAAATGGCTCTCCTCAACTCCTACTGGCCTACTCTCCATCCTCCTCCTGCATCTGAGCTCAACCCTTTGACACAATCTCTCAAACCGTCCTCCTAGATAGACTATCCACCATTGGTGTCAGAAACCTACCCCTCAACTGGTTCCTCTCATGTCTCTCAAGCCACACCCAGTTTATACAGCTAGAAACATTCACTTCCTACACTGTTCCTGTCACTACAGGTGTTGATTAAAGAAAATAAAAACGCCCGAGCAGGCGGCAGAGGATCCCTGTCTCTCTGCTGTCTCTCTGCTGCTGCCGTTGTGTGCATAGATTCGTTTCTCCTTCCAGAATTTGTGTCCCCAGTCTCAAACATGGTTCTGGCAGAGGGAACGTACCTCGGCACAACACCGGCCAGCAGCGGCATATTAGCATAAAGGATCCCCGCTTAGCCGGGCAGCAACCCGGGACAGGAGGGGCGGCTGCACCCGCCACAGGTTCTGGCAGCACCGTGGAGATAGCGGGTTAAGAAAATGGATGGAAAAAACAAAGACAGCTAAGCTAACTCAGAGCTAAAGTAGGCTAACTGGCAGCCGACCGTAACAATAGTTTAAATTAAAAATTAGAAACAGAAAGACAGTTGTTTATTCTGATCTGCTGACTTTTTTAATTTTCTTTTTTGTTTGTTTTTTTACTTCCGCAACAGTCTGCTGCCCGTTACCATACTTTAGCTCCAAGTTAGCTTAGCCGTTTTGGTTTTGTTATCCTCTGATTATCAACTAATTTCAGCAGACATGTTTTTATTTTACACTGAATGAGTGCAGTCGTATGTCTGCTACGTCTTTCTAGGCTGTTTTCTATCACTTCTGGTTCTAAAATGACCCCCTGCTGCATTGTTTACACCATCGGCTGTTGGAGCCTGAAAACCAGAAAATGAGGCTGGAGATGGATCTTTTTTATCTACTTTTCTACAGAGCTGTGGCTATCAAGATAATTTCTCATTATTTGATCAATAAAATTCATAAAAGTTCTATTTTATTTTAATAAATAAACTTTATCACACATGCGCAGTTGGAAGAATCGATGCTCCGGGACTCGATGTTTATGTCTGTGACACCGTGACGTATTTTTGACAGTGATTTAACAGGAGAAATTTATATTCAAAACAAAAGTTGGATTCAAAACAGACATGTGAAACCTAAAAGTATTCATAGTTTTTCTGCAAAGTTGTGAACAAAATATACATTTGTGCACAACTTTGTCTTTATGAATACTTTTCTTATTGACAGTTTCTTTACCCCATAATTCAGAACTCAGCTGCTCGTGTTCTCACAGGAACCACAAAAGTAGAACCACATCAGTCCAGTTCTGAGGTCTTTACACAGTCTGCCTGTCTGCCAGAGAATAGACTTTAAGGTTATGCTGCTGGTTTATAAAGCTTTGAATGGTTTATCACCAAAGTACATGACTGACCTCCTGACCCAGTATATACCAGCCAGACCTCTCTGCTCATCTGGATCCAGTCTTTTGTCAGTTCCTAGAGTTCAAACTAAACATGGAGAATCTGCATTCAGCTTCTATGCTCCACAGATCTGGAAAAGACTTCCAGAAAGCCTTAGATCAGCTGAAACACTCAGAGTATTTAAATCCAGATTAAAGACCCACCTGATCTCAGCTGCATTTGATTCATTTGGATTCAAACGTTTACATCTGCACTGTTTTATCTGTGCTTGATTTAAATTCACTTCTTTAGAACTTTCTTTAAATCTTTTTTTAATGATCACACCTTTGATATTTCTTTTGATTGTTTTCTTTCGTGTTTTATTTAAAGCTCTTTGAATTGTAAATGTGCTATACAAATAAACTTACCTTGCTCACTGCTCATCTCGTCACTATGGGGATCAGAGCATTCAGCCACTCTTCCCCCCCGACACTGGAAATTCACTACCCCCTGATCTCCGAAACATTGCCTCTCTACCACAATTTACCAAGAAACTAAAAAGCCACCTTTTCCGACTTGCATATTTCCCCCATAGCTTGACTGCATTGGCCTATTTTATAAGTGCACAATTTACTGTATACTTTACTGCTGTTTTATTGTTTGTTTTTCTGTCACTATTATATGTATGGTGACCTTGGGTTCCAAGAAAGGTACCAAACATATACAATTGATTCTTCTTCTTCTTCTTAATAATATTAATAACAAATCTTCTGAGGAATGAACATGTTCCACAGATGACAGTTAAATCCTTCACGTCAGGATGTTTTGAAGTGTTTCAGTAAGTGCAGTCTGTTTGCTTCTCCTTTCAGGTTGTGAGTAAGTGCCTCTGTGATGGAGCAGATGAATACCTGCAGATTCTGAGTCTGTGTTCTGTCATCATGCAGCAGGTCTCCCAAAGCTAAGACTCCACACAACAACGACTTCAGCAGCACCAGCTGTCAGCGTTTCCATCCCACACTGATATGTGTAAAAACAGCTGCCTCAGGTCATCCACCTCCAACCTGCCCCACTTATTAAAGCTCACTTTCTCATTTTCAACAAATAACCCATGTAGATACTCTCATTTATATTTTGGAAGTAATAAATAGAATTTTGTACCTTTCATGTTGTCTTTGTAAAGTGGTTTTTGAGAATAATTTAAAATTAACCTGAATTCTAGAAGAGATGCAATGATTTTTTATTTTATTCACACTGGCTGTGAACGTCAATCTCTGTATCAAAAATCAGTTTCACTTTCATGCCGATCATTTTCCTGGAGACACGCTCACCTTTTCCTTTGCTCAGTAATCCATGTTCAAACCAGTTCTTCTAATTTGTTGCTGCTTTCTCTGCTCACCAGGAAACCAGGTTTTCTCCTTTTCTTTCTTTCTGCAGCCTCTCTGCTGTTTAGGATTCACCCCAGAATTGATACACGGAGCTAGCAGCTAATGTTTTTAGCCTGTTGGTTACATGGAGCTAGC
>BSAI01000228.1:407166-418000 GCA_036245035.1 Adrianichthys oophorus | reverse complement strand
AGTAATGGCAGTACCGGTAGTAATGGCAGTACAGGCAGTAACGGCAGTACCGGCAGTAACGGCAGTACTGGCAGTAATGGCAGTACCGGTAGTAATGGCAGTAATGGCAGTACCGGTAGTAATGGCAGTACAGGCAGTAACGGCAGTATCGGCAGTAACGGCAGTACCGGCAGTAACGGCAGTACCGGCAGTAAATGCAGTAACGGCAGTATCGGCAGTAAATGCAGTACAGGCAGTAATGGCAGCACCGGCAGTAACGGCAGTACCGGAAGTAAATGCAGTACCAGCAGTAACGGCAGTAACGGCAGTAACGGCAGTAACGGCGGTACCGGCAGTAAATGCAGTAACGGCCCACTTCACGCACTGAGAACAGTAATAAATTCTGTCGCACCAACATAAACGTTTATTGCTGTATTGACACATTTGATTTAGATGGAAATACTTTCCAGTTTTTCTTGCGTTCGCCCAATAAATGATATTTTGAGTTTATATATTCCAATTAACCATTTTTTATATGTTTTATACCTCTGTTATTAGTTTTATTAATTGTATTATCCCAAATTAAAAATTCACATGACATCAAAAAGGGGTAAATCTAATGATGTCACACTGATATTCCAGTTTTGACGTCAGTTTCATTTGCACATTCAACTTGTTTCTGACCTCAACTTGATGTCGAGGTTTGATGTTGATTTGAAACCATTTCAACATCAATTGCTCACTGGGTTGTGCAAATACAGGCATATCAATTCCTTAAAGTGGACTTTTTGATTTTCTATCTCTCACTATTCAAATGAACCTACCATTAAAATGACAGACTGTCAATTTCTTTCAAAAATATTTGATCTCAGCAAGAGATCAAATATTTATTTCCCCCACTGTAGCTGTTTTGTATTGTTATTTTTTTGTCTTTGGTTTTTTCTTAGTTCTCAGCAGATAAACGCTGTTCCACTATGTATTACCTTTTTCTCCCTGTCATAAAAAGCAGGTGCTTTGTTGTACTCATACATGTATTTTAACATTTTTTTAAATTTTTGGTGCTTCTGCATTTGGGTTCTCCCCTCTGGGTCAGCTGCTGTTCAGCCACTGCAGCTCTGAATGGGGACCTGCATTACCACCTAGCTGTGGTGAGGTGGGTCCCCACCTCTGATGCTGCATTTGGCTGGCTATACAGCCATACACAGAGAGGGAGGTCCCAACTATTAGCATTTCCAACAACCAATTTACATGCTCAGCCTATTTCCTGTTGTCTATCTCCATCAGTTAAGGGGTGGGGGGTGTAAAAGGGCTGATAGGTTGTGTTCGGTCTCGAGGAGGGGACTCCATTTGAATTTTTGGGCTTTTTATGTATTTGTTTGCTTGTTTTGTTTTGGTGTGAAGCACTTTGTGCTAATGAGATAATGTGCTAATGAGACATCAAAACTAAAAAAATAATTAAAAATCTGCTGTGAACTTCAACAATAGCTGCAGTGAGGACACACGACAGCTCAGATTCAAAGAGACAACAATGACCTGTCAATAGTGGACAGTTTAGAAAACATACACCCAGAGTGGAGATAATAGAGGGCTTTCTAAAGTAACTAAGCTTTGAACTTTAACATGAATATATAAAAAAGCATTGTGTGTAGGCCTATAAAGTTGAAAAATAACCCAGAAACTTAATGGATACCATGACATGAGATTTGTTTATGGCAAGACGAATCTAAACCTGTGTGACTGTTATTCCTAATTTAAATAAAATCATGTGTCACAAACACTTTCTCATTTAAAATGTAAAAAACCATTGTAATAGCCAAGTATTAGACTCAGCATGAGCCTCTGCTCTGCTGCTCGTTTGTTTGTTTCATTGTTTATATCTTTTTAACAGTTTTATCACATTCTTTTTTATTGCATTGTTATTGTATTTCCTGTTTCGATCTTTAAAGTGTTGTTATAAGGTGCCTTATTTAACTGGGATCACCTTAATGTCTCAAATAACTAAAACTGAATTGAACTGAACAATGAAACTCTTGTACACTTCATTAAAACGAACACACTTCTCTGTTTCTGATGGCAGCATCTAAGTTGGAAGGATGCTCTAGCTTGTGGCAGAACCTGACTCAGCCTGCGCCTGCTGGGGAGCAGAAATAGAAATACAGCCTCACTTTGCGTTAGGGCCATAAACAATTTATTAGCCCTTTTTGATCCTCCTCCTTTCATTTTATCTGGCGCTCCAATTTTAACCAAATAATGTTCACATATCATTTGACTCTGTATTTGGATGTGTAAGGTTTTCAGTCACATTTGTATCATGGAGGCTCCCTGAATCCATCTTTTCAGACAGACATCAGAGCGGCGCCACAGACCCAGACTGGGCTGCTGCACTAAAATGATCTGACAGGATGACCCACTCAATCTATTAGACGTTATTTATTGCTTGCTTCCAAGTGCAATTATTAATATGAAATTAAATTAGTCAAACACAGCATGATTTCCTTACATCCATACACTACTGTAGGTCAAATGGAATGGAGTTGTGCTATCTATGAATCATATTAATATAAGTAAAAACTACTTTTCAAAAGAGTAGATGATCAGAAGTATCTCCAGATGCAGTCCGAGTTAGTTCTTTGGGTCGTTGGTCTTTTTGCTAACTAGAGAGTAGGTTTTTGCTCTGAATTATTGTTATGTTTGACTAAACAAACTTAACAAAGGAATGTGTTGATTTTTCCCTCATAGATAACTAATTCCCCCCAAGCACCATATTCATGCAGTGTATGCTATCTTGGGTGTCAAGAGGAGACTTTACGTAGCTAGATGTTTTGATTTTAAGGAATGTGTTCGAGACACATAACGTCTACTGTAACAGCAAATTCAACACATCACTCTTGTTTTTTTCAGTGAGCCATTCACCATTTTCTTCAAATGAAACTGTCCACTCGCTTCACCACAAATTCTACCATAGCTGCTTAACGCTTTTAGGCCACAGCTCTAGCTCCAGTAATTCTATTCTTTCAACCATTTACACAATTAACGTAATTCTAGTAGATTCTGAAGCAGAGAGAAGTGGCTTTGTTCAACACTTTACGTCAATACTGTGTTACAATTCCGGTGCAAAGCCAAAATGAAAAGCAGCTTTTCTCTGCATCCAAATTAGCTGATTCCCATTGATCTCGTAAAGGAGGAGTTGTGGTATCTCAAAGAGCATATGTTATTTAGATGTTGTTGATCATATCTCTGGTGTTTTTGCACAGTGGGAATTTTCCTCTTAAACCTTTTTCTTGCTGTTTTTGGAAAATGGCTTTATTTATACTGGCAGTCAGTACTGTCTGCACAGAGGATTGTAAAATCCAGCACTTTTTTAAATCCTAAATAATTTCTTTTGTGCATTGACATGTTGATCTTAATTAATGTAACCTTTACAGCCAACCTTTACAGTGGTGACAGGAAGTCCCGTCCTCACTTCCTGGCAGACTGGTGTTTAAATCCACCGAGCTCTTTTGGAGAGTTGGAGTCCCAAGTTCTCCGATTACAGAGGTTTGCAAAGTATTCATACCCCTTCAACTTCTCCACATTTTCTCACATTATGACCACAAACATAAATATATTTTATTGGAATTTTATGCGAAAGACCAACACAAAGTGACACACACTTGTCAAGAGGAAAGAACATTTTAAAAGAGTTCAATTTTATTTTACAAATAAAAAACTTGGAAAAGTGCAGTGTGCAAATGTGTGTGCCACTTTTTGTTGGTCTTTCACATAAAATTCCAATAAAATATATTTATGTTTGTGGTCATAATGTGAAGAAGTTCAAGGGGTGTGAATACTTTTGCAACTCACTGTATCACAGGGCCTGCTTTTGACTTCTTTATTAAATATGATCCTTTTATGGAAAAGTCTTTTTTTTTCAACTTCTAAGCATACTTTGAAATCCTGCAAACTCAAGTGAATGTTTTCTGTGCAGAATGAAGGTCTGAAGGCCATAAAAGAGAATTCACGTGTTTGATGGAGACTGCTGAGCTCTACATGCTCTCTCTCATCCTCCAGGATGTGTGGAGTTGGAAGGCCTCTGAGCCTCTGATAACTCGCTCCTTCCTACATTTAGGAACAGAACGGTTTTCTTGTCAAGAAGAAGTTATGAAAACACAAATTTGTGTCACAAAAATCAAATACAAAAAAAAAAAAACATTCAAAAGAACAGAAACATGAAGATGCAACCAAAAGGCTTTGGAAATGATCATCTGAACTCTTTCATTTCTGAATTCATCTTAAAGCATTCAAGATTTTACAAAGAAGATGAACTTTGTGTTCAGAACAATAGTGGCAGTTACACAGACAGTTGTGTGATTAAAGTGCAACCCTTCATTCCTCATGTGGATATATAAATATATATTTGGACAAACATAAACATTAGAAAGCATTTTTCTTCTTTAGAGAAATAAACGGCCAATGTTTGTCAACATATTTTCTGGAAAACTTTAGTGCCTTTATCCACCAACTCAGAACATTTCCTTCATGAAACTTGTAATAAAATATTAAACGATCACAAAGGATACTTGCATGCAGGCAGAACATCCAAGTAAGATCCGTTGAAACTAGTTTGCCTCATACTGTCAGGGAGTTACGGAGGACCCAAAACGCAGGAGACCAGGCTTGGTGGCAGAAAAGTAAACCATTTAAGAAACAAACTGAAACATGACAAAAACCACGAAGAGCCAAAAAGGTGACAAAGCCGAGCAGATGACCAGACAACCAGACACTCAAACAGGCTGTGGATCATGAACCTGAAACAATTCAGAACAGACTATGATCAAAAAAACCATCCCAACCAAAGTTCCCAATCCTGACCACACAGCCTCCGTCCCGCTGTCTTCAAGAATCCTGTTTGGCTCCCGGTCACAGACTGCTGCACGTTAGTGAGTCTCTGGTCATTAAGCAAAGGCTTGTCACTGCCTTTGGTGTCATCAATTACAGTTTGGATTGTGTAACTTTGATCTGCACAAATATTTCTGTGGATACTTGAGGCTTTTTGGAGCGCGGCGCTTCAGACTTCCACTTCCCTCTGTTGCATTTCTTTAGATGAATAATTTAGCTGACGGGATTTTTTCTGCTTCATGCTTTTCCTGCAAAGCTTCTTTCTCTGTGTTCTGTGAGGAGTTTTAGGCTGAATACGAGTGGGAACATGTAAGTAGGCCATCATGCTTGCTGCTGGCACCCACATCTTCAATATCTAGGTGTTGAAGTGAATCTTTTCCAAACTGATTCTATTGAAGGAAGGATGAATTTAGGAAATGACTTTAAATCACTTGTGACACTTCTCTTTCACTTTAAATGCTCCCTTTAAAACATCAATATGAGTTCATCTGATGTGTTTAAATTCATATCACTATTTTTAAAGTACTTTTTTAATTTTTACAGTAGCTTGCAAAAGTATTTGCACCCCTTGAACTTCTCCACATTCTCCCACATTATGACCACAAACATAAATATATTTTATTGGAATTTTATGCGAAAGACCAACACAGTGGCACACACTTGTGAAGTGGAAGAACATTTTACAAGACTTCAATTTTATTTTACAAATAAGAGAGAGCGCTGCAAAGTTCAGTGTGTAAAAGTATTCAGCCCCCTGAGTCAATACTTTGTGGAACCCCCTTTTACTGTAATTCCAGCTGCAAGTCTTTTGGGGTTTGTTTCTACCAGCTTTGAACATCAAAAGACTGAAATCTTTGTCCATTCTTCCTTACAAAACACTTCAATCTGAGTCAGATTCGATGGAGAGCGTTTGTGAACAGCAGTTTTCAGATCTCTCCACAGATTCTGGATTGGATTTAGGTCTGGACTTTGGACCATTCCAACACATGAATCCGTTTCATTTTTACCATTCCATTGTAGCTTTGGCTTTATGTTTAGGGTGGTTGTCCTGTTGGAAGGTGAATCTCCGCCCCAGTCTCAAGTGTTGTTCAGACTTCAACAGGTTTTCCTCCAAAATTGCTCTGGATTTGGCTCCATCCATCTTCCCATCAACTCTAACCTCTCTTCCATAAAGTCCAGATGTGTGCAGTGTACGTCTGATGGTTGTCCTATGGACAGATTCCTCCACCTGAGCTGTAGATCTCTGCAGTTCATCCAGAGTCACCATGGGCCTCCTGGCTGCATCTCTGATCAGTGCTCTCTCTTATTTGTAAAAAAAAAAAATTGAACTCTTGTATACTTTTTTTCACTTCAAAATTTAGCATAGTATAGCATTTGCATATAATCAGTTAAGAGTCAGTACTCGCACAATATTAACAACTAGAATGTAGTGTAAGGACAGAGTATGACAGCATCGCCTGCATGTCAGAAGTGGGTGTGGTTCACATTATCCTTATAGATACTTATTACACACAGTTGGCCACAGCTTCAAGGGAATTGCAAGACACACCTGAACTCCCCTGAAAATGTGGCCACTCCTCTCTATGACCCTCCACAGACAACCCAAAAACCCACAGCACCTGTATGGGTCAACTCCCTAATGGGCATGCGACTCAGGCGTTACTCCATTTATACATAAAATAAATATCAAAACCGTATTTCTAAGTATTTCTTTATTCATATTGTTGTGAATGGGGAGGGGACAAACAATGCCCTTTGAAAAAGCCTGTGGTTGTTACATACAAGCTACAATTGGCGTGCCACAGTCTCCCTGCTTCGCTCCATTCTGATGTTAAAAACAAGTCTGGTTGTTGTGGCTAAAAACGTCATATTCATAAATCATAAATAGATCATAACAGACCACTGGGAACACCCTTTACAATAGATCAAACAATGATCAAAGTGGGATTTTAACAGTGGAAGGTGAATTGGGACTCTGTGTGCATCATTTATTTTGATGCAGCTTTGCTGAACTTTATATACATTTGATGCAGAAGTTGCATTCAAACTTCAGACCAAAGTGAAACAAATAAAATTTTCCATCTATCTATTTTCTAAACCTATTTGGTCCCTTTTGGAGTCACAGGGCTACTGGAGCCTATCCCATCCACTCATGGGTGAAGGCAGGGTACAACCCTGGACAGGTCACCAGCCTGTCCAGGGTCACATTCATAACTTTCTCTGTCAAATTTCTGTTTGAAGCGTCCAAATGACATGAAATTTGATTTATTGAGATCTCCCTTAGACCACTAAAGCAGACACTCATACTGTCTGGTGCAATGTAACCTCAACTTCAATGTCCATTTGTACTTTTGTAATAAATCCTCTTAGAATGTGTAATTTTTGCTGATGCAAAGTTTTAACAATGTGGCTGACAGCAGTGAAGCATCAGCCACATGAACATATGCGGATCCCTCGTACTGTCTTCTATTCATGCTGCTTACAAAGTTTCTCTTTACTTCATGAGTGACTTTAGAGGGACAGATTGATATGGTTATCTGACTTTTGTTGAGGCAGTTTGTCTTGGTTCTGTTTGACCTCATTAGTTCTCTGTCAAATGTTTCTGCTCTCTTCAAGACCATAAAGGACCACAGTGTTTGTTTTGTTCCTAATATTTTTGTTGCTGTTTCACTTCTTTCATCTTTCAGTTTAGTCCAAGTTTTCCTTGCTGGTAGTTTTGTTCAGTCTAATTTAAATTGTTTCTTTAGTTTATGTAAAACATTTGTTAGCTTTTGCTTCTCTGATCTAATTTGCTGCATTTGGGTCAACCATGAATAATTATCCATGACAGGATTAGAAGACACAAGGAACATTTTGTGAGCAGCCAGAGAAAAATAGTATCCCTACACAAACACCAAAGCTGATCTGTGAATGAAGTGCATGAGCTTCATTTTACTTCAAATATTACTGATAAATATCGTCTGAATTTACAACACAAAATGAAAAGAGTTTATCTGTTTTATGAATGTCGGGGGACAAAAAAGTTTTAATGTCATGACCATTGTTTGGCGCAGTGGAGCAGTGGTTAGCGTTCTTCCCTCACGGCAACAAGGTCCTGGTTCTTATCCCGGCTGGGACCCTTCTGGAGTTTCCATGTTCTCCCGGTGCATGTGGGCTTTCTTCGGGGACTTCGGCTTCCTACCACAGTCCGAAACACGTGTCATAGGTGAATTGATAAGTAGAAATTGTCCCCATGTGTGTATGGCTGTGTAACAGTGGTCCTGCGACAAACTGGCAACCTGTCCAGAGTGTATCCTGCCTTCGCCTAACAGTATCCAGGTTAGGCTCCAGCAGCTCTGTAAGGGATAAAACGGGTTCAGAAATGGACCATTGACTGTATATAAGAAGTGGACTGAGTGACCTCTGGCATTCCAACAGGAAGTGTCCCCGGAGAAAACCCACGCATGCACGGGGAGAACATGCAAACTCCACACAGAAAGGTCCCCCATTGATGACACTGTTTCAGGTCCCCCAGCCAGGACTTGAACCAGGAACCTTCTTGCTGTGAGGCAAGAGCGCTAACCACTGCACCACCGTGCAGTGAGTCCTTTATGTAAATTTATTCTACTACCCTTCATAGTTGCTCTGAATTTTTGAATTGATTTTTAATGTCTTTCCATATTCAAATGCCTCTGTGGAGATCCAGTGGAGTTTAGTATTTCAGCTGCTTTCATGAACAGATTATCTCTTAAATGAAAGAGCCTTTACATTCTCTTTGGTAATTGTTTATTTTTTATTTTATTCATTTAAATTATTTTGAAATCAATCAGGAAACCAATTTTTAGCACAATTAAAGGTGGTTTGTTAAACACTGAGTTAGTCAACTCTATAAGATGATCTGGTGGTTGTTCTGATGACGGGACATCAGCAGGTCACATGTTTTAGAACCACAGAGAGAGATTTTGAAAGCACAGATTAGATTTTACAAACAAACATTTATTTTTTTCATTTGCAACTTAGAAAGTTTTGTTTTCAAAACTGTATATTTTGTTCTCATTTTTGTGGGGCAAATATGACTTCATATCAGGGATGTAATTATGAATCAATTTCTATTCTTATGATCCAACTAGATGAATCTGTCTGAGGCAGAATCAAATCCATCTATAGCATTAAGATACTCCATATGAACTGGAATGAGTTCAAGTTGCTTTTGTATCACATTGATTTATATATTTTTTTCCCATAATTTGCACTGTAATCGGCCGGTCAGAGATCAGAGTCACAAATTTCAGTTCACCGATTTGGTGAAATGACAATAAAGAATTATTGAACCTTTGAGTCCCAAAAATAGTTTCAAAATGAGATAAATCAATAATCGAAATGATCTTGGAAAATCCCATTTGGATTGGGACATGGTAAGTTTGTTTTACTTTAAGGTAAAAACAATCAAGTTCATCCCAGCAGACAAACACTCATGTGATGCAGTAAAACTGATCAACCATCATTCCAGTCCAATGTGTGGAAACACTTTCCAAAGTCATGTGACCATACAGTGAGCTAGAATGTTCTAATAATGTTCCTTTGGATTATTCTGATGTGGAAAAACAAAAGTGGAATGAACTTTATCAAACTCAAATGGGAATGGATTTGACATTCATTCTTGTTTACTCTTGAAGAAACACAAGAATCTGGAAAACTGCACTGATCAGTAGCAGATATTTATCTCTGAGTCACACTGTTGAAGTTCTGGATGAAGATGTTCTGGATCCATTTTAGACGCCGTTTGGATTGTTCAACATGAATCAGTATTGAATATGAATGACACGACGCGTACAGTGCAACCGGCACATCAACACAAATAATAAACAATTGAATAATGAACATGGAATTCTTGGATAATCCCTATGATCAGAAACCTTCATTCTTCCATGAACGTGCAGTTTACTTATAAAGTCTTCATCATCATGTTCTGGACTGTATCTGTGGAAACGTTTGCTGTCATCTTTTCCAGGAAACATCTTTGTTTCTTAGGAAGATTATTTTGAAGGGCTGCTCTCCACCCTGCAGCCGGAAACCGTTTGGGGGCGACATGGAGACACGTGGAGGGGGGGCTACAGGAAAGCATCCTGGGAGGAGGAGGAGGAGGAGGAGGAGCGCCTCGTGCCCCAGCCATCATCATCTTCATCATCATCAGTCGCGGAGGAGCAGATGAAGAGCTGGCAGCTGGTGGAGATGAGCGCGCGCGGCGTGTGGATGCTGACGGCGCTGGTTCAGGTGAGGATGCGGCGCGTGACGGGGGGGCTGGTTTAAGACACTGGAGCCCCCACCTGCCGACCGGACCCTGCAGTCTTTCTTCGTTCGGTCGGTTCCGGGCGGGTTCCGTTCGCTGCGTTTGGACCGCGTCGCGTGCACTGCCCTCCCCCCGCGCGGCTCGGAGCCCATTCAAGCCTCGGTGTCATCCAACGGCCGGGTTCGGATTGCTGTGCGCCGTTCACGTCCCGCCGGTGGAGCTGCAGGTGCGGCTGCGGGGCCTGGTGCGGTGCAGCGCGGGTTTGGTGTTGTCTCTACTGGACCGCACGAGCCCGTCCGAACCGGGCCTTCTGCTGGTGTGAACGGTGGCAGCACTCACACGTGCGCATTTGGACCTAATCCGCCTCATGGAGGATCAGGAACGGAGTTTAGCTCCGCTGGTTGAACGCGGCCTAAATGTCAGCGTCTGCGGTTCCTGGTCCAGGTTCTCAGGAGCCCTGGTTCCGCTCCTGTCTCCGAGGTCTGGCAGAAACATGCACTGATCCAGATCAGGTGGGGAGAGGGAGCAGCAGGGTCCAAAACCCTGAGCCAGAGGGAGCAGAGCAAACAAAGAGCTGCTTCATGTGTGAGGCTGCAGAGATCAATTAATTGTGATGGAAGCGTTCAAACCTCCATCATTCTGTCACAGAACAGAAACACATGCAGGAATGGATCCAGAAACACATGCAGGAATGGATCCAGAAACACA
>BSAI01000228.1:374911-397517 GCA_036245035.1 Adrianichthys oophorus | reverse complement strand
GTGTGTGTGTTTGTGTGCGCGTGTGTGTGTGTGTGTTTGTGCGTGTGTGTGTGTGCGCGTGCGCTGATCGTCACGACAGATTCAATCAAGCATCAGTACTGACCAGCACACAATCAAATGGATTTGAGGAATCAACTTTGAATGACAGAGATTCAAAAGAAGAGAAAGTTTGTGAGTTTTTGTCTCTGCATGTAGTCCTTCTACACAACTGCCACACCCCCACCGTGGCAAAAGGGGCGGGGCTTCCCAATGACCAAATATCCACCCATTCAAATGAATAAACTCTCCCTCTTTCTGTCAAGTCTCAGACACATGAAATCCAGGTCTTTTCTTGAAAACGGTTCGTTCAATAAGAAGGACTTGTTGGGAAAAGAGCGGGAATTCAGCAATCCAAGCCGTATTGGATGTAGTGACATCATGGTTGGAGCAATGGCCAGGTGCTGGATTGGTCGCAGAAACGTCACATGACCTCCAGCTGGGAGTCCGCTGCGGTGGAAGCCCGGTCAGGGTTGGTAAATCCCGACTGTAAGGCTCGTCTGCACCTTACCTGGAGTCCAGCTCTAAGACCCCTCTTCCTCTGCTTTCTCCTTCTTCCTGGAGGTCGAGGCAGCAACAGGACGTCTGATAGGCCAAACACGCAGACCAAAGTCTGTCTGTGACCATCCCAACCATCCCTCACAGACGGACTCCATTTGATCTTTGATCTGAAGGAGAAAGTCACGACCATAAGTCTGCAAACGGAAACCTTTCCATTTGTTAACCGGGCTGATACGATCACATCTGTGGTCAACACAATCACCGTTACTCTACACCGTAGGAGAGCGGCAGAGGTTTGGCTGAACACAGGCGCCGTCTTGTTAACTGATCAGAATGTTCTTTTTTTTGTTGTTGTTGTTCAGAAGCTGCATACAGTAGTTTGTAAAAATAAACATCCCCTCAGTAAATATAACGCGGGTGTTTTGCACTTCAAGATTAATGTCTTCTTAATCGAAAATGGATTAAATGTTGAATAATGTCGTTATAGACCGTACATCAAAAATGAAGTAATCCATGTAAGCTTTTCCTGTTGCGGCGTCACCATGACAGGAGCACGTTTAGTTCAGTCGTAGTTTTAGTTCGTGCTTTAAGACACTTTCTGGAGATTTAGCATCATAAGAAGAACTCCTGCATTCATCAAATCAAACTTGATTTAGAAAAAGCGCTTCTCATACTTGGCGTAACTCGAAGTGCTTTCCATTTAAAAACAAAACAAAAGCAAAAACGCAATAACACCCCCCCCCACACACACACACACACCACCACCACCGATAACGCATGACCTCAAACGCAACGAGGAGGCGACTAATAAAATCATTTCTCAGAGAAACGTACGGCTCGGCTCTGCTGTGAGGAAACAGTATTTGGGAATCTCTTCATGCCAGGAGCAGCTCAGTCACAGGAACGCCGCCACAGTGTTCATCCATCCAGACCGGGACAGCACCGGGGTCCACTCCACAGCTGTGAGGCTGTAATGTAGAACTCCAGCCGCCCCAGCAAGGACGACCACTGAGGCAACAACCCCATACCAAGCATCTCCGTTTAGTTTTTAGTGAAAAAGTATGAATGTAAATACAGTTATACAGCTTAGGATGGAAATCTTTCTACATTTTGGCTTAATTCCTACATTTGACCGATGCTCTGACCAAACTCTTTTGGGGAACAACAAGCATTGCAGCTCATTGACATGTTTCCTCAGAGTGTTTATTGGAATATTTGCTTTTGTTTACAGCTGCGAGCTCATGCTGTTGACATGAGCGGGAATCAAGTGGAGAACCCCGTTGACATCGTCATTAATGTCATTGATCAAAATGATAACAGACCAGAGTTTCTGCACAACGTCTTCAACGGTTCTGTGCCTGAGGGATCCAAACCCGGTATGACATGAGCATCCACTCATGCACATGTGGGCACATGCTTGTTGACTTGTGTGTTTTCTGCAGGAACCTTTGTGATGACTGTGACAGCAGTGGACAAGGATGATCCAAAAACTGTAAATGGGATGGTGAGATACAGGATCCTCTCCCAAAGTCCTATGAGCCCATCTTCCAACATGTTTACCATCAACAACCGGACTGGAGACATCATTACGGTGGCAGCAGGCCTGGATCGAGAGGTCTGTGTGAACAAATCATAAACGGAACTTCTGCACTTTCACAAACTTTGTTTGAGATGATGATGATGAATGTGAGTCTGGAAGCAAGAGAACAGCACCACACTTGTCCTAAAAATGTCAACAGAAATGGGGAGGTGCCACCATAACCACACGTCTAACTGTTGCAGCGCATGTCCATGCACGCACGCACGCACACACACTGACACATCCACCCTTCAGTTGGAAGAGACTTTTTTGCTTGCAGTGAAAGTGGAGAACTTTCTTGGTTTGCTTCAGAGTTCTGTATGAAAAATCAAACCAAACCCAAAAAGGGGGATGTTCATCAGCATTCTGCCCACTTCAGTTTATAGTACTCTCCTTGTGTGTAAAGAAACCAAAGTCCCCCCAAACATTCATTTTATAGAAGAGTTGCAATGACATGGAGAGTTATCGTCTACCCGCCACACTGGAGGGCAATGGTGGAAATAAGAGCAAATGAACGTGAAATTTGGGAATCTCAACAGCAGTTATGATTGTTAGGGTTGGAGTTATTTCTGGCTGCTTTGCTTACTTGGTGAATTATCTGCTTCTGCCACTGAACCCAGTTTACACAATGCAGGAGACGCGGGCAAAGAAGGGACTAAGGGCACATAATCATTTCACAATGTAAAACACAACAAGAACAAAGCTGCTGTCAGACTGCTGTGCCTGCAAAGAAAATTTGCCAGCCTACTCATCAGCAAGTGTAGGTATGAGAGGCATGCAGGTATAAAAGTATAATAGAAACCTGCTTTATAAAGGCAGTTACTCTGCTGTATAAAATCACAGTTCACAAGTGATTTTTGAAATGTTTCATTGAATTTTCTTTTCTGAAAAGTTTTTCGTTTATTTATTTCTGGTTTCTGAACTTTTGTTTTGATTTGTAAAATGTCATTTTGTTTTTTCTATGATTTGTTTTGCTTTTCTAATTGTCGTTGTTATATTGAAATTGTTTCGTGTCAAGTGATTTGTGAATGTGATTGGCACTTCAGGGCCACCGTAGAATTCCTCCTTAAATACTTTCACCAGCAGCTTTTTAAATGCATAAAGCTAAATCTACCATAGCTTTATGCATTTAAAGCTATGGTAGATTTAAATGCATAAAGCTATGGTAGATTTAGCTAAAGTTTTCAAAATCAAACTGACTTGAGTTAAGTTAACGAAGCTTCCCAAGCAAGCTCGTTGTACATTTTTCTTATCATCATTTCATGTTGTTATTGCTTCTTTAAAGTTTAAAGCTGTTACATGCGTTACCGGCCTCTGGCCTTTCTGCAGTCCGTTTTCTTTCATGTGTTCTCCTGTGCCACCATGTCAGGTCGGCTGTATGTGTAATCTGATCTGATCTGATCTAACTCTCATACCAGATTATTCATTTGCATGTTTCAAGTGCATGATCAGAGTGTTTGATTTATTCTTTTCTGTTCCAGAAAGTCACCCAGTACACCCTCATCCTCCAGGCTACAGACATGGAGGGAAACCCAATGTATGGCCTTTCCAATACCGCCACTGCTATCATCAGGATCACAGACGTCAATGACAACCCCCCAGAGTTTACCGCTGACAGAGTGAGTTCCCTTCAAAACAAAACATGCAGAGAAATGCTGAAGCTGATCAGTTAACCACATCTGCAAGCCAGTTATTTAGCTAATTTAATGGCATCAACCAACCAATGAACTCATTAGAAGCAGACTCTTTTTTTTTTTCCTCTACAGAAAATCATGTAGGATATTCCACAGACAAAGTGGACCGCAGAACCCATCCCTGTTGTTCTTCTGTTACACTGATGTCATCATGGGCTCTTATGGACTAAATTCAAAAACAACAAACATTTTAGGGCCAGAAGTTTCAGACTTGGTCAGAAAGCGTTTGAGGGCATCAGCTCAGACCTGCTTTGATTGAGGGGGAATCTGGTTTTTGGAGTTTACTGCTATAAGATTGGGGCATTTTACGAACAAATCTTTTTAACCTGTTCAAGAATTTACCCCGAGGCTCATGTTTACGTTAAAGCTCTGACAGTCGGCATTTATTGCCTTTATTCCAGTTTTTCGGAGAAGTACATGAGAATCGGGTGAATGTGATTGTCGCCAACCTGACTGTGACGGACAAAGACCAGCCCCACACACAGGCCTGGAGCACAATCTACCGCATCATTTCTGGAGACCCCGCAGGTCGCTTCTCCATTTCTACTGACCCTGTATCCAATGAGGGCTGGCTCACTATTGTCAAGGTGGGGTTTGGTCCAAACCAGGACTCCAACGTCCTGCTCTTCCATTTCAGATGTTGCTTGATGTTTCCTGGCTATCTCCACTCCTGCTGCTGATTCCTGGGATCAGGTGGTTCCAGAGTTTGTTTGGCTGAACACACTTGATCCTGGTAATCAGCAAATTTCAGGACAGTTATGGATTAAGCATGTGCAGGGCAGCCCGGCGCATCATGTGACCCAGAGATCACTGTCCCGCCCCAGGGACATTATTTACAGCCAGGACTACTTAAAAGGATTGGTCAAAAGCTTACTTTAAAAAGTTGTGAATTGAAATTGTAGAAACAATTAAAGGACCTCTGCAACACCTTTGAAACCTGGTTTTAAGTCCAGTTCTTTGAAACGGGCCAGTTGACGCGTTCTGTGTTATTGCTAAGAAATTCGATGTTCCTCACAATAATACAGTTTTAGATCCCACTGTTCAATACATTAATTTTGACCAGACCTCTGCTGGAACTGGACCACCCAAATACAAAAGGGCATCAAACTCAAACCGTCTGCATCTTTAAAAAGTATCACAACAGAGAAACAGCAGCCAAGCTGCATAGCATTAACATTAAAGCTAAACTTTGGATTGTTACACCATATTTGGAGGGTTTAGATGATGTAGACTTTGTTTAAATGCACACTAAGCTCCTTTCCTGATTGATTTTGTTCTTATCTGAAATGTGGTTCTGTTCTGTCCATCATCCATAATCTTCAGCCAAAATTCATGGTGCATGTTTGCAGAGCCTGCAGTCTCAGTAAGGATGCTCAGACCGCCCTCTCTGTGGCCACGGCTCCCTGCTTTATTCTCTAATCTGTGGTTGGCACTTAAATAAGGCATTCAGGGGTGTCTCTTGGGACATGTAAAGGCTAGAGACTCTGGGATCATTTTTCACAGATTCTGATCATTGTTATATGAGGGTTTCACTGCAAGCCTTAAAGTCTGCTGTTGAAGCTGGAGGCCTTTTTGATTCCCAGTTGGGCTCCATCTTTTCCATGTTGTCCCAATGGATTGTTTGTGTTATCCACTTACTCCGTTGTTTTTCTCTTCTGCGCAGCCTGTTGATTTTGAACAGACTCGTTCCTTCACGCTCAACATTCAAGCAGAAAACCAGGCGCCTCTGGCCCCCGGAATCCAGCTCTCTCGTCAGTCAACAACTACAGTTTCTGTTCATGTCCTGGACGTGAACGAGAGTCCAGAGTTCAGCCCCAATCCCAAAGCCATCAAGCTACAGGAAGGTCTGCCTGCTGGTACACAGCTCCCCACGTTCACTGCCCAGGATCCAGATCGCTTCATGAGGCAGACGATACGGTAACAAAGACCTGAACTTCTTTTGCATTAACTTTAGTAACGCTGTGCTCCTTTGGAGAGGTTTTCCTGCTGGCTGAATAGAACTAGTAAGAAAGAAGTATTTGTGGGATCAGCAGCAGAACTAAGTGTGTAGGTTAGACCCATAAAAAGTTTGACTCAACATCTAGTCACAAAAACACTTGATTTACAAAAAATACAACACAAACTGCTGCAACGCTGATTTTGTTCCATCTTTGAATACAAACCTTGATTTCTAAAAGCAGCAAACGATGAATAAATAAATAAATCTTTGTAACTCAGCCATAGCTAATGGGAGGAAACCTATCCTTCTGAGTTGGCTAGTAACCAGCAAAAACATTTGGAGGCTAGTAAGAAGACGTGTGGTGAAGTTCCACCTGACTGACTGTCTGAGCTTCCTTTGTTTTTTATTTTAGCTGTTATCTGAGTGATGACACTCACTGGGATTTTTTCTGAATTAAAACTTCAAATCCTCTCTGTTGACACAGGTACTCGAAGGTCTACGACCCTGCTAACTGGCTGAAGATTGACTCTGTAAAGGGAGAGATTTCAACCATCGCAGTCCTCGATCGAGAGTCTCCATTTCTCAGAAACGACTACTACAATGCTACCTTCATCGCTTTTGATGATGGTGAGACATCTGCTCTTGTGACTCACATCAGCTGTGTTTACATGGACACAAGGAATTGGAATAAACACCTGATCAGAATAAAAATGTGTCACGCAGACTTGCCAATCAGAAAACTCTGGTCTGATCAGACGCATTCGGATCAAAATGTCCTTCCAATTGAGATGGGTGGATTATTACCGATTGTTGATACGATTGTGGTGCATGTAAGCAGTTTACTCAGATTGTGTTTCATTACTGCGCTGGTTTTTACGTCATGCGTAGACGGCGTGTACTCCAGGCTCTGGAGCGTGACCAGAACCGGCCGGCAGCTCTGTGTGAGCGAACCAGCAGAAGAAGAGCAGCCGGACTTTGTGGCTTAGTGCCTGCGGGCAGAAGGAAGTGTTTTTTTACGGATGTGCCCTTCGCAGCGCAGTCCGGCCAGCTGCTCTACGTGAGCGACCTGCCGAACTCGGGAAAATCAAGTCGTTACCAGTCGTGTCCAGATAAAATAAGGTGATGTCATTACCACATATTGACGTGCAGCGAAGATGCACACTGCTCCATTGCCTGCACGGATTCTACGAGGCTAAATGTCTAACCCGTCCTCTGGGTCCGTGCAGCCAAGAATAAACCTGCACAGATTAAAAAAAAATTGTAATATAATAATGAAATAATAAAAGCAGGCTTAGAAGATCATCTCGCTCTATGCCACAGCTTTGTTTGTTTACAATGTAGTCAGTATCAGAATCAGTATTTTGCAGTTTTAAGATCATCTCCATAGTTTTGCGTCTGCAAACAAAAATTTTGCGTTTTTGCCAAAAAACAAGTTGCAGTTGTCTGACAATTTTGTGCTTTTGCAAATACCAATGTGTTAATGGTAAACAAAAAAAGTAGGGACTTTGAATGTTGGAGCTATGACAGGAGAAGGTAGAGAGTTAGTTGACATGATGCAGAGGAGGAAGGCAGACATACGGTGTGTCCAGGAGACCAGCTGGAAAGGTAGCAAGGCCAGAAGCTTAGGAGCAGGGGTCAAGTTCTGTCATGGTGGAGATGGGAGGAGAAATAGAGGAGGAGTTATCTTAAAGCAGGAGTTTGTTAGGAGCGTTGTGAAGGTAAAAAGAGCGTCCGATAAAGTGATGAGTCTGAAGATAGAAATGGAAGGTGTGATGTTTTACTATGTTAGAGGGTATGCCCCACAGGTAGGATAAGAGCTGGAGGAGAAAGAAACATTCTAGTTTGACCTTATGAAGTGATGAGCATCCCTAAAAGAGAGAATTGTCATTGGAGCAAATTTCAATGGAAGTGTTTGTGCAGAAACAGGGGGTGAGGAGGTGATGGGCAGGTTTGTAGTGGAGTGACAGAAGTATGTTAGATCAGAGCAGGACATGGATGAGGGCTGTAAGACGGTGGTGAGGTGTGCTGTAGGGGTGACAGAGGAGTTCAGGGTGGAGGTGGGATTATATCAGAGATCAGATCTGATCACTTCCTGTTTGCAATGATGATGGACAGACTGACAGATGAGGTTAGACAGGAATCACCATGGACTATGATGTTTGCAGACTGTGAATGAGAGGAACCAAAGTGGAAGAGTGAGGCTACAGGGAGGAGAGACGAAGAAGAAGGAGGATCAGCCAAACTAAACGCTGCAGTGACGTGAAAAATACAAACCGTATATCTTCCAATAGTAGCCGGGGCATTTATTTCTTAGAGACCAGCGTCTGTTGGAGTCGTTAATACTCGCCATGTGGCGACTAACCCTTGAACCTTTACTCACCAAAGAGGAGAAAATGCTCGCACCTGGATTTGGGACCCTTCAAAATAAAAGTCTTACCGCGATAGACTCATTTTTCTATCAAAGTTCTATCGTGATATCGATAGCTATCTTTTATTGCCCAGCCCTACGTTCAACCCATTCCAACTGTGAATGAATCTCTGTCATGCATTGCTCATGGTGGCACTGCAGATCACTCATCTCACTGAGCTAAGACACTCCTGAAAGGAGTACAAGTCCATAGATGAGCCCCGCTCTGCTGCCTGCAGCTTTTCAGTTATCAAACAACACAACTTTAGACCACAACGTTTTGTACTGTGTACTGAACTTTGCAGCACACTGTGGTAACCAGCTCTGTCCCAATGGACTTAATCAGTTGTTCAGTAGAATACATGACACTGTCATTTTTGTGTGTTTTTTTAGCCAACCCCCCTGCCAGTGGAACAGGTACTCTTCAGATTTTTCTCCAGGACATCAATGACAACGCGCCTCATGTCTTTCCTCCGGAGGTAGAAATGTGCGAGAAACCAGATCCTAACGCCATCAACATCACAGCCAGCGATCCCGATCTGAGTCCCAATGCTGGACCCTATGCTTTTGAGCTGGTAAACCATCCACAGGACGTCGGTCACAACTGGACCCTCAGTCGCCTTAGTGGTCAGTACAAGGATCTGTTGATTCTGTAGGAAAATGTTCTCCAAATTTGAAGAACTATGTTTGAAACTGTTCTGTATTTTAATGAAAAAACGAAATTCATTGAAAAGAGTTCAAAGTTCTGGACAGCCGGCACAGAATCTCTGTTTGACCACCTATTTGCAGCACTTGTATTTTGGACTTGATACGTTACTTTTGGTCTGGTGCCTGGCCTCATATCTTTGAAAAGATTTCTTGGAGCTCTCAGCATATCGTGGAGAACTCCGCTGATATCAAAGCTAAAGTTGTTGATCTAAACAAAGTAATAAACAGGAAGCACTGCAGCACACGTGTGGATTCCTGGAAGAATAAAAGGTTGATTTGAACACTCGGTTCCATGCTCAGAACCATAGACGGTCAAGAAGGGTTTCAATTAAAATGGCCACTTTTTTAGGCACACTTGTCCAACTGCTTGTTAGCGCACATTTCTAATCATCCAATCACATGGCATCAACTCGTGTGCAAATCCATTTAGGCATGTAGACGTGGTCAAGACGATTTGCTGTCGTTCAAACCAAGCATCAGAATGCAGAAGAAAGATGATTGAAGTGACTTTGAACGTGGCACAGTTGTTGGTACCAGACGGGCTGGTCTGAGTGTTTCAGAAACTGCTGATCTACTGGGATTTTCACCTGCAACCATCTGTAGGGTTTACAGAGAACGGTCAGAAAAAGAGAAAACATCCAGTGAGCTGCAGTTCTGTGGGCAGAAATGCCTTGTAGATGCCAGAGGACAATGACCAGACTGGTTCCAGCTGATAGAAAAGCAACAGTAACTCAAATAACCGCTGGTTAAACCGAGGTCTGCAGAAGAACATCTCTGAACTCTGAACAACACGTCCAACCTTGAGGCAGATGGACTACAGCAGCAGAAGAACACACACTCTGTTCAGCTAAGAACAGGAAACTGAGGCTGCAGTTCACACAGAATCACCAGAACTGGACAATAGAAAATTAGAAAAACGTTGTCGGGTTTTTCCTCAAAACAGTTGCTGCCAGTCTTCTAAAACACCACCTTTTAACATTTCTAGGGGAGCATGTGCAACTTCGGCTTAAGATAGCCACCTTGGCCAGTGGAATCTATCAGGTTCCAGTCATGATCACGGATTCTGGCCACCTGCCCATGTCAAAGAAATCACTGCTGAAGGTCAAGGTCTGCCCGTGTGATCGCCATGGTGACTGTGTGGACATGGAGAGAATCATGGCAATGGGACTTGGCACTGGAGCCATCATCGGCATCCTCATCTGCATCATCTTACTATTGGGTAAGTCTATGTTGGATTATATGCTTCAAAAATAATCTAAATAAACCCCCAAAAAGGTGAAAACCATCTGAGATCAAAATTGTGTTTCTACATTGGGTGCAGAAACTTCAGACGTGTTTAAATTCTTTCCTCTTTGTATCATTGCCAAAAACAGGACTCTCAAATGTAACCTTACCGGTACATGCGGTTTGTTTCTTCTGATCCTCCTCAACATCATTCTACTTCTTCGTTGGAGTCCAGCTGCGTTTACTGAACCTGACTGGAGTTGCTTAGGAAAGGGAATCAGGAGGTGTCCTCTCAGTGCCGTCCTCGCCAATTTTAACGGCACCTTTTACTACACACACCCTTTATGTCTCGACAAACACACACATTACACAAGGAAGGTGGGACCTCTGATCTTCTGTCCCCTACCCCATCCCTGGTGGAGGGCACAAGGCCCTCATCAGTGCGGGCCTCCTGGGCCCGGCGGCCCCCACCCACACACACAGGGAAAGGGACCCCTCTGGCAAGTCCATGAGCGGGGGATCACATTCCATCTGAACCTTGGGGGTGTCCGTGTTTTTACGGTGCTGGTTCTGGTCCTTTCCCTCGGGTGTGGGGCCTCTCCAAAGCCTGGTCGGGCTGCTTCAACACCCTTCAGGACCCCCTGAGTCTTTGATGAAGTGTAAACCAATTTAAAAAGATAGGCAGTCCACCAGCTTCCTGCTCCGCTCCATTCTGATGCTTACACTTGTAAACGAACAGATCCGTGAACGTCTTTGTTTTCCTCGTCCGAGCTGGAATCTGGATCAGAACTGGACGGCTGGACCACTCTGATATTGCTCACCATTTTATTGCACAGTTAATGTTAGGTTAGGGCTGTGAGGGGCTGGAAGCTGGTGTTTTCCAACCTTTTTTGAGCCAAGGTACACTTTATCCTTTACACAAAGCACACAAGGAACCAAAAATGTGAGAAAAAACAAGAGAAACTCTGTATTAATGAACAGTCCCTCCACATTCTCTCGTGCATTTTTGTAAAGGTCGCAACACAAAAAGTTGGAAGTTGCGACTGTTTTTCCCAAAAGTTGCAATAAAAGTTGTGATATTTTTCAGTAATAATTTTCAACTACATTAGTTCAACTAACTAATGTAGTTGAACTAAAACTCACAAAAACAAACAAAAAAAACACAAAAACAATAATACATTCTTTCTAAACAATGTATGTTAATATGTGTGTTTTTATTTGTTTCTATCTATATTTTTTTGAAAAGTCAAATAATATACAGTTTTTGAATATGTACATGTTCACAGTATGCTTGATGAATTTGACATATTCATGTTTATCTGTTCAGTAACACAAAGGGAACACATTGAATTTTTATTCATTTTTCTTTTGCCTAAATCAAAAATGTAACTCACAAAAAACAGATTTATTTTTGGGTGAATAAATTGTTTCAATGTAGTTTAAATATGTCTGTTGGCCACCTAACCGTAATCCTGTTTCTTATGACTTATATTTAAGCTTTACTTTAAAAAGTCAAAAGTGCTTAAAGTCTGAACTGAATTTGTCCTTCAAACAGAAAACTATTAGAAAACTTCTTGAGTTCTAAAGATGACTCGGACCAAACCCTGGGGCCTCTGGCTGTTGACAATTCCTTTTTGCTCCAACGCAAACCCTAAGAACAACTAACCCGTGAGCTTTGATTTCATTAGGAAGATTTGCAGACTGTTTGGTTAAACCGTTGGATGTTTGCTGTGCTTCTTGACCGATAACAGCAGCACAGTAAGAGACGCCATCACCGTCGGTGTCACTGATGCCGGACAGACTTGTGTCTTTAAGCTTTATTACTTAATGCACTTCTGAAACGGTCTGACACCGGATGTCACGAGACACTGCACCACTAAACACCATCTTTAGCTGTTATTTTTTGTTGGAACTGAGAGACTTCATGAGCTGTGTCGGCATAAGGAAGTGAGGACATTGGTCACGTCTGATTGGTCAACCTGACGTACTGATTAACCTCCGAGCATGATTGGCGAAGACTGTTTAAAGGCATGACTTTTCCCAAAAACAGAGCTTTTGACTGATGTTGCGGCTAAATCGTGTTGTCTTTAATAGGATCAAATAAACAAAGAAAAAAGTATTTGTTGTATCTTTAATATTCTAAACTACTCAGTGTTAAATGTGGGCCAGTTTGGATGAACACAGAGCTGATATCTTGGTGATGGTAAATGTTTGTAGATCAGTAAAAATGAACATTCATTAATTTCATGAAAGAAAATGAATAATTTCCCATGGTTCACCAGATTGTGTGCCGTGGCACACTGGTTGAAAAACATTGCTGTAAGCTAGCAGGAGAGAAATGAATGAATGAATAGGAAGAGCGGCCTTTCTCTTGTTACGTCTCTTTCTGTCTGGGGGGGGGAATAACATAAAGGTAAATACATATTCATTAAAAAAAAGTACACCAAAAAGACATCTCCATAAAAGTATAACGAATTTATTTACATCAATAATAACTTCAAAAAGTGAAGCAAAAGGCTTCAGGGTGAACCAAGGCCAAAACAACAAACAAACCCCCACCTATCTGAACACAAAAACATCTGACCTGTTTATGAAAGAAAAGGGAAAACGATGACAAAACTCTAAACCTCCTTAGTCTAACAAACAGGAGAAAATGTGCACTAAAGAAATGGCAGCTCACCCCTACAGCTTCACTTTAAAACATAACTAACAAAACTAAACACAGAGTGGACCTGAACACTAAACAACAAAGTGCAACACAAACATAACAAGTGGAGACGAGCGCCAAGCTGCAGATGAGACTGACTGCAGCCAGGTTCCCTTCTCACCAGCCGAAGGTCCACACAGCGCTTTTATGGCTGCCTCCATCAGCTGGGGTCCAATGGAGGCCACACCTGAAACAGATTAAAGAGACACACACAGAAACCCACAAAGATCCACAAAAACAAAGAGGTCCCACTCTGACAGATCCAAATACGGCTGGGGCCGTAACACTCTGCACCAGCAGTTCCTACCACAACTCAGAACTGAATTTATAATGAGCGCCTGCTGCTCTGCAGAAAATACATCCTATAAAAACACCGTTTTTATTTTGTCTAAAAGCTGCATAATCATAATTATTAATATGCAATTTTCCCCTGGGATGAATAAAGTATTCTAATTCTGATTAAAGGACCACTGGGAATGCTTTTACAATAGATCTATAGATGATCAGAGTGGGACTTTAACAGCCCTTTTGATTCTTCACTCATTCTAGAGTTTTAAGGTGTGCCAACCAGAATCTGCTTCAGTGGCCTGGGTCACATCAGAAACACTGCAAAAAGCCGTGCTTTTTCCTGACTATGATGCATTGATGCAGGGCGCTGTTCTGTGAAGAAGCGTTCACTGTTTGCTGTTGCACTTGCAGTGCTGGTGCTGCTGTCTGTGATGTGGATGAAGAGGAGGGATAAGGAGAGGCAGGCCAAGCAGCTCCTCATTGACCCAGAGGATGATGTGCGAGACAACATCCTCAAATATGATGAGGAGGGGGGTGGAGAGGAGGACCAGGTATGAGCACACAAGGGCTGTCAACATTAACACGTTACAACACGCGATTAATGTAAAAAATTAGCGTGTCAATATTCGTCATCACTGATTAATTACACTCCATCCTCCACCAGTTCAGGCTTCAGCGGCATGCCATGAATTCTGAATGCACACTTTGTCGGGCACAATCCTGCTTAAAATATGGCCGCTTACAAAAGAAAGAAATATTCAATCTGTTTTTCGTACTTTATTCCTGTTGTTTTTAGGTTTAGATGGCTTTATCGCAAAAGGCAAACTATTTGATGCGTAATGCGGCCCATTTTCACGGTTTCCATCCAAAGCAAAGCGATATGTTCTGATCGTCACGATAGGTTTATTAGAGCATCAGAGCAGATAGAAAGGTCATCTCTTACCTCTTGTTTGAGTCTGCATCATGAATGAAAAGTTTCTTTTGAAGAAGCCTGCACATATAGAACATTTTGACTGGAACTTCTTCCAGAACTCCCAGCAGCCAATCAGAATAGAGTATTCACCCGGACCTCTTACAGTGCAGAAACACAACATTAGTTTCTTCTGGCTGTACGTCAGCATCTTTTTTTCTTGGAGGACATTAAAGTCTTTACAGTTCTGCTCCTCTTACTGTTGATGTGTTTTGTGCAAACACATTACACTTCTGAGTTAACACTTTACAAATCAAAACGTTTTTGACAATTAAAATGAAGGAAAAATGTTCCCTCTGGCCTTGTTTTTTGTTCCAAAGGTGCTCATGTCCGTATAAGATGTAACTCATAAAACATTGTGATTAATCACAGCCCAAAAGTGCAATTAATCTGATTAATTTTTGTAATCTATTGATACCAGAACACACACCAAATCTAGATTTTTTTTTTTTTTACAGAGTTCTTATAAAGCTGACCCTCACACCCACTTATTGTCCAACCGTCACACTCAAAACAAAGTGGGCTGTGAGTGCTTAAAGCCTGCTTCTGCAGTTTTCAGTCATCTACGCGCCAGTTCAGATTAAGTGCTCTGCAAAAGACGGCCTCCAGCAGGATTAATTCCTCTCTGTTGGAGAACAATTTCATGCGTCTCTCCAAACAACAAAGCTCATAAGCAGCTCAGCATCTCTGCTGAGGAACTTTAACCCTCACAAACCTGATCAAAAAGGAATCTGCTTCAAAAGAGCAGCTGGTCTGCCCGTCTCCACTCAGTCTTTTTTATTTTTGCATTGAGAATAAGTTGTAACCAGTTGGGACAAGCGAGCCGGGACTGGGCCTGAGGTTTGGTCAGTTGTAGTCCACATGCACATTCCCAGAGTTGGGTGTGGTGGGGCTGTGCTGACTCTCCTAACCAGTTCGAAGTGGATCTGTCTGACTGGAGGCATATTTAAACTAGTGTGACCCCATTTTTAATAGATGTTGGATGTTGTCATGCAGGACTATGATCTGAGCCAGCTGCAGCAGCCCGATGCTCTGGAAGCAGAATGCATCAAAGTGGGGATTAGACGTCTAGATGAGAGGCCCCTCCATCGTGATCACCAGTACCCCCTTCGCTCTGCTGCCCCCCATCCAGGAGATATAGGAGACTTCATCCACGAGGTACTAAAGTACTTGTATGTCTGGTGGTTCATGCATTTGTGAATCCACACTGCAACTGTGTGATTCATTTTGGTCCTTGCTGCCTCTCAGCTTCCAGAAAGTGACAAATTACTTCAGAAGTGAAATGTAAAGAGTTTGATGGCAAACAGGAGTAAGAAAAAGATGTTTTTAAGCTTCTCTCTCACAGTCAGGATTCAGGAGAGCTGAGGGAGAAGAGGCCATGCTTAGATCTTCTAAACTAATAAAAAGTCATTTAAAGTAAATAGTTCCATTCAGCTGCCGTTATGGAAAGGCAGAAACACAGACGGTCAAGATCAAACTTCAACGGTTAGTTGCTGTTGGCCAGCTGGCCTCTACTGACTGACAGCTTTGTTTTTCTGCTTGATCTGCAGTCGTCCTACACGACAAACGCTAACAAATACAAGAATGTTGATTTGAATTGTAAGTTTATTTTTACGACGACACTTTTTTTTCTTTTAAAACGATCTTCTATTTATTTCCAATCTGATTATGCTGTGGGTAATTTTTTGTTTTGTTTTATGGTGATTCTGGTTTATTTCAGTCTGAGATCGAGCATGCTTGATGTTACTGCTTCAGGTGATAAAAAGGTTGGTGGGATTTCCAGTTTTAGAAGGAACATGTCTTCTGCACAGTTTACAGTGCTGTTACTCTGTTTTTTTGTAGGATTTTAAATAACTAAAATACCTCCACACAGGGGCCCAAATGTAATTGAAACACTTTGTTGGCCGTTTATTGAAAAAATACCCACCATTATTTCTGATCAACAAACGAATGATTTCTTTCATGAATTAATCAGGAAAATGATTTATACACACGTATTCACTCTGCATTAAGCAGTGAGGTATGCAAAACAGCAGGTGTATTCAGACCGGACACATTCCGGTTGGCTTACAGTGACCAGAGTTCGTTTCCCCAGATAATCCGGAACAAATGTTTAGCCTGAATACACGCAAGTGGACCCTGGTCCAAGCCACCAGAACCAGGCATTACAGGAAGTAAACAGAATAGGAAGGAATCAACCGATGAGCCAAAAAGAATCCCAACGTTACAAACAAGTAACTTCCAAAGTACTTTATGAGAAGTTGTTTACACGTGTGTGATTCTCTGATTTGTATTTATTTTTTTTCTTCCCAATTCGGCCGTAAAGCCCCTAAAGGCCAGTCAGTGGTGACGGCCTCGGTGGAAGCATGAAATAAGGATCATTTTTGGGTGGATTTAGTTTGGTTGAAAGAAAGTTTTCAGGTTAGAAGCTGTCAGTCTTTTTCTGTTGTTGAACCTCTTTAAAGCATTTAGACAGATTAACATGATTTGAGTTTCATCAGATTATCTTTTTGACCCCCCCCCCCCCCCCAGCTCCTCTGGAGGACGAGCAGGTGACGCCTCTGAAGGTGTCACCTTCCTTGTTTTTTCCAGAAAACATTGTGCGGCACTGTCAGCAGGTATTCTTGGTGTTTCCGCATTAGGACGTCTGAACAGAGCTGTCTGACATCACAGCTCCATTAATCCATCACACATGACTAAGTAATGCTTCTAATCTTCCTCTTCCTTCTGTTGGATTTCATGGTGACAGAGGGTTGAATGTTTCATTTATTCTGGGTGGTAGAAAATCTGATGTTTTTTCAGAAAAGAATACCAACTTCACATTTCAACTTTGAAATCTGCCGTTCTGCCATCTTTGAGGGGGAATGGCGATGGTCTGTGTCTTTCTGAAGCGTTATTTTGGTGGTTGTTAGATTTTAAAATCTGCCCATACTGGTTAATCTGTTCAATCTTCTTGTTGAGACACAGACAACATCTGTCCAGCCTGACCCAAATCCTTCTCATTGCTTCAGTCTCCATAATCCGTCCTTCTTCCCCGTCAGCTCAGAGTACTGCCCCCACACATGCAGCCATTAAGAGCATTGGTGCTGAGGCGCCTCTGTCTGACAGACCAGCTGCTGTGTTGTTGCCGTGACATGGTGATGACTGAGACTATCTGTTCACCTTAAGTCCCTGTGAGCAATGATGAACCGGGTCTCAGTGGTGCTGCTCTGGCTTTGCAGCGCTTTGCTTTATTCTGAAAGTATTAACAGGAGTGTCTTTATCCTGCATACACTGAACCCATGATCTGACATCATCCCATAGCAGTAGTCGTCGAACCACGGGCAAGTACCAGTCTGGGGGAACAGTTGGTACCGGTTCACCGAGGAAAACAAATCATGACCTACACTTTTATTTATAATCTGACTCCTAAGGAAGTTTGATTTGATTCTTTCTGCCGCATCTGTTTCACATTTATTTTTCCACCCCACTTTAAAAGTTGGATAAAGCTAAAGTTGGCATGTGGTTATTGTTCTGTTAAATTCTGTTTGACATTTAGATGGACACAACATAAAATCTAGACTACAAAGAAAGTCACTGTCTGCAGGGGTTTTACAGAAGATTCAATAAAAAGCAAAGCTTCTGATTTGTTAAAACAAAAGAATTTTTCCAGAAAATACTCTTCTGTGTTAAAGAAAACTACACAACCTTCCAAGAGGAAAACAAAACTGTAAACCCTGGAGTTGGGTCCGGTTGGCCCGTCAGCGCAGCAACTGAATGTTTGTTTTCATCATGTCAGAAACAGCAGACTTGTGTCTCACACCTGTCTATCATTTTTGCCGTCAGGGAATGAAGGCAGCAGACAACGACCCGACTGCCCCCCCATACGACTCGCTGCTGGTGTTTGACTACGAGGGCAGTGGCTCCTCTGCTGGTTCCCTGAGCTCCCTGCATTCCTCCAGCTGTGGAGACCAAGATTACGATTACCTTGGCGACTGGGGGCCGCGTTTCCGAAAGCTGGCAGACCTTTACGGTGGAGGCCATGATTAGCGCCCTCCCACCAACAAGAACCACTATGCCCATGTTAGCGCAATGGTGGACGGAGTTGGACAAATTGAAAGGAGCACCTCTGTATTTCCACTGGACTGCTTGTCAAGAGACTGGCTGCAGCTTTGGGAGGTGCCGCTTTGGCGAGCCGTCAGCCTTCTGGACAAGGTTTGAGCAAATGCAAGTCGCCGTGTCTGTAACAGCCACGCTAAAGATGCTCACCAACACTTGAATCTTACAGTACAGCTGGTCAAATGTGCCTTTGTACATTCTTTCAATTGCGTTCAATGTTGCTTTAAAGCTCCCAGAGTTTGGCAACAGCTGGAGAAGCACCTCGCCATGACGGCGTGTGTGTTTGATTTCCACTGCATTCCTTGAATGTGTCCGTGGGGATGAATGTGTTTCATGTCCAACACACTGGACGGATAATACTAAAAGGGCAAAGTCTGAACTTAAACGCCTTGGAAGATCTAACCAGCAAAAATCTGTCTCCATGCAGCTCTGGGTCACTGGGGTCAGCGAGGTCACCCCTCATGGATATGTTCAAGTGAAGGGTTAGGTTTATTATCCCGTTTTTGTTTGCACTAAAAAATGTTTCGATTTATTGAGATCAGAATTGTCTAAATTAATTTAAGCCTTAAAATGTGGGATTATTAGTTTTAGGTTAACTGTTAAATAAAGTGAATTAAAGTATTAATTGAACATAAAAATATATTTGTGTGCCTGCATCTGATTTCTAATTAAACTAGTGAAAAATCCGGCAGTCTTAAGTCGTTTTTTTCTTTTTGTTTGGAACTTGGACCCATTTAAGAAATGTTCTTTGTAGATTTTACTTTTTAAAGCCAAATTACCAAACCACTAAAAAAGTATTTCCCAGTAATCTCTTAAACTGTGAAGCCATTGTAATAATCTGGAAACAAACGTTCTCCTGTTTTCCTTGGTTTTTGGTCATCAAAAACATTGAATTCATTTGTCTGGTTGCTTTGACAGTAAAAATACATCTTGTAATATTCCAAATGAGGTTAAATGCAGAATGAAGGAACACCACAATAAAGGAGGCGGAGTTCTGCCCGAAAGGTTAGTGCAGCAGTTCATTGATTTCTAATGATTCAAGAGTTTCAGGAAAAACCAGCCCAGTTAAACACTCCACTGAAACCCAGTTTCTGCTGTTCTGACAGTGAACTGACAGAAATATTTCAAGACTGGATCATCTGCTGCTTCACATTCAGACCCAGAGCTGTTAAAAGCAGCACATTTTTGCTTCTTGGGTTTTCTCAGACTTTAAAAGACGTGTACAGTAATGCTAGAGTTTAGATGAACCGTTTTTGATCACTATGTAACTTCTGCAGCTGAGTGCTGATACTGGAAGTCCTCGGTTGTTGTTTTGTAGCAGACTGTTGGGGTTTGGGACCACGTCAGCCTCGTTTCTGCTGCTGATCTGCCTGTGTGTTCTCTGGTCAGCTATAAGCTGAGTCATGTACAGATTGTAAGTTTTCTCCTCTTTTTGCTGTGGCATACAAAGCATTGTAAATGTGTCATTTGGATCACAAAATAAAACGGTTTTGCATGTTTGCATCTTTTCATTGAAGGGAAAAGTTTTTTTTGAACGAATGAAGGATCTTCTGAAGGCTTTTTTTAAAGAACGCAGGTCTGTTGTGACCAAACACCATCAGTTAGATAAAATGAGTTTTTATTCGACCTCCATCAACCTCCATCAAAATGAAATGATGCAGTTGAAGGTTTGAGAGGATGTTAGCTACGTCTGAAGTAGGGAGGGCCTGCTCGCCAACTACTAAAAAACTGTAGTGCAGGACGATCTAGTGTCCTGGAATTTAAAGACACCATCAGTACTTTTTGTTTTTTTATTAATGGGAAAGAGGCAGATGTGACGCTGTAAAAACCTCATAAATATGAGCATTTTATGAAGACTAATTATGAATCCTCTGTTCTGATGACAGCTTTGATGTTTTGGGTTTTTTTCATTTAAAAAAAGGTTCAAACACAATGCATTGTGGTCTATGTTTGCCAGTCTAATCCAGTCATTGATGCACACTGGTTTTCGCAGACTTCTGGGACATTTCTAGCACGCTGGATTATTGTAGATTTGGACAGCTCTATAAAATGGAGAACACACTAGTAAGTGAGTTGTAAAGGTATTCAGACACAACTGCTGTGTTTGTGTTTCACATCCACACTTTGGAGACCAAATGATTCAGTTTTAAAACATAATTTACAATGATCTTTTTGTTTAGTTCAGTCTTTATTATTTTGGTCAGTCTGGACTGACTAGCGGTGAGAGCTTTACACCACTAGAAAATGTCTTCAAAAGTTGAATGGACAATGAACAAAAGCACAACCATATAAAACTATTCTTCTGTTCGATGTTGACCTTTCAGCTTATCTCGTCACAGGTCACCTCAGCAAATCACCCAGCGGGCTCCTTGATGTCAGTTTGATGTCAAAATTGAAAAATTTAGGCTTCATTAAATTAATTTAGGCTTAATGAAATCTCAGCATGGAGCTTACAATGATCTTTGATGAACCCTATGATTCAACGCTGCTGCAGATCCCAGCAGTCACAGCGGTGAGGCTGGAAATACCCAGTGGACAATTGATGTTGAAATGGCGTCAAATCAACATCAGATAGAGGTCAGAAACGGGTTGAATGTGCAAATGAAACTGACGTCAAAACTTTCATATCAGTTTGACTTCATCATGTTTACCCCTTTTTGATGTGGTGAATTTTAAATTTGAACTGTAACTTGAAGATCAAGAGACAGTTTAACGAGATTTATAGAAGTTACGGTGAGAAAGCTAGACATAATCTGACATCATCTGGTTGAGTTATCTCAGCTTGACTTATAATGTTAGGTGTTACTTAATTTTATAGGTTTTATTTTTAATTTTATAAATGTTTAAAATCTTGTGATCAGAATGCTGGGGCGGGGCGGGGCCACAGGTCCTAAGGTCTAGCATTGAAATGAGAATCCCCAGTTCTGAGATGTTTACATTTCTCTTTATTTGCATCACGTTTTTAAAGCACAACTCCTGTCATGGAAATGAATAAACCCCAAATAACATCAGGATGACTTCAACCAATTATTTAAGAGCACAATTGTGAGGATTGTGTGTTTAGTTTGGGTTTTGTTCTGCTCTGCCTTCACACTTTTTGGTTCTCAGTGGTGGTGGGCAACAGCCCTGCATCAGGACCACTAACTCCTCCTTTGTGCGAGGAGAAACAGGAGGAGTACTGCCAGAACCCTGCAAAATGACCTCCAGCAGGCCACAAATGTGCACGTGTCTGCTCAGACTGGCCCCACGTCCACAGGGTTGTGCTTACAGCCCCACACCATGCAAGACGTTTGACATTTGCTGGAGAACACCAAGATTGGCAAATGCACCACTGGCGTCCTGTGCTCTTCACAGATGAATGCAGGTTCACACTGAACACATGTGAGAGATGTGGCAGAGTCTGAAGACGCCATGGAAAACGCTCTGCTGCCTGCAACAACGTCCAACATGACCCGTTTGGCAGTGGGTCAGTAAAAGTTTGGAGTGGCATTTCTTTGGAGGACCGCTCAGATTTCCATGTGCTCAACAGAAGTAGCCTGACTGCCATTGGGTATCCAGATGAGATTCTCAGAGCCCTTATGCTGCTGTGAGTGGCCCTGGGGTTCTTCCTAATGCAAGGCAATGCTAGATGTCATTTGGCAGAAGTGTGTCAGCAGTTTCTGGTACATTGAGGTAATGATGTAATGAACTAGCCTGCATGTTCCTCAGACCTGAAACCAAATGAGCACATCTGGGACATCATGTCTCAGTCCATCCACCAACGTTGTACCACAGACTGTCCAGGAGTGGGAGGAGATCCCCAGGAGACCATCGATCGTCTCATCAGACGCCCATCCAGACGTTGCAGTGAAGTCATTTGGGCACGTGGAGACCACAGCCTCATTTGGACCTGTTTCAAAGACATCCATCCAAGTTCACTCAGCCTGTAGCGTGTTGTTCCACTTTAATTTTGAGGAAGAATGATCCATAACTTCCATTAATATGTTTGTGTGGTTGTGTTGTCAGCACATGCAGCTATGTCAGGAAAAAGGCATTTAATATTTCAATCTTTCAGGAATAAGATGTTTTCATTAGTCTTCCCTTTATTGTTTTAACAGAGTAGTACGACAAATGACTTTCAGAAAAAAAACCTTTAGGAATATTGAATAAAATGTAACTCTACAGTAGGTATGGAAAGTATTCAGACCCCCTTAAAAATGTCACTGTTATATTGCAGCCATTTGCTAAAATCAGTTAAGTTTTTTCCTCATTAATGTACACACAGCATCCCATATTGACAAGAACACAGAATTGTTGACATTTTTACAATTTATTAATAAAGAAAAAGTGAAATATCACATGGTCCTAAGTATTCAGAGCCTTTGCTCAGTATTTAGTAGCAGCACCCTTTTGATCTAATACAGCCATGAGTCTTTTTGGGAAAGATGCAACAAGTTTTTCATCCTGGATTTGCTG
>BSAI01000228.1:314659-339911 GCA_036245035.1 Adrianichthys oophorus | reverse complement strand
AAATACTTTCCAATTTTTCTAATGTTCACCAAACAAATGATTTTTTGAGTATGTATATATTCCATATATTTGTGGACTTTAAGCTGAGCTTTGCTCCTGTCTGAGTCAATAAAACTTGCTGCACATGGAACCAGCCATGGTCTGTCTGTTTGTGACATCAGTCCCGCCCACAACCCAAAAGTGATTTTCTATTGAGCTCCACCTGCTGCGGTGCAGAAAATGTGTCTTTGAAAGGACACAGGCTTTTTGATTTTGGCTAAAAATTGCATACTCATGACAAAAAGAACTCTGGCTAAAAAATTGACAACAGACAAAAATATAGTTGGAGTGGGACTTTAAACTTAGATGCCAAAACATTGTTCTTGAGTGGCCTGTCCTGCATGGGTTTTATACTAACCTTTGTAAGTTGTTATTGGCACCTTTGATCCAAATAATCAGTATCAGATAGGGTAAAAAAAACATAGCAGGACTCAAAGAAAAGGACCCTTGTTCTGAAAGGTACTTGTTCCATTTTGCTGTTGCTCATTTTGCTTATTCACCATTGACTGTCTCAGAGAACTGGTCTGACTGAGTGTGACGTCATCTATAGAAAATGTTTTACTTCCGGTGAATTCAGTCAACGATGTTTTGGTGATACAGACGCCGCCATATTTGAGCCAGACGTCGTCAGTGTCAGGAATCAGCCAGATGCCTCCCACTCCGACCATCAGAGGGAACCCTCTCCCGAGTTCTGATCTCCAGCTCCCTGCTTGAACTGCATCTACTTCCTGTTTACTCAGCTGATCATCATCTGGTCATCACCAGCACTGGATTTAAGCTCTCGTCTGCCTTCTGTTCTTCGCGCAGTCTTGTTCAGTCTAAGCGTTGTAAGCGTTGACCTTCGCCTCTTTGTTCTGGACTCCCGCCTCGCTCCTGCGTTTTGACCTTAGCCTGTTTACTCTCTTCGCCTTTGCCTGCTCCCTTTGTGCTCCTGCAGAATAAAGCTGGTGCATTTGGATCCACACGCCTCCGCGTCGTTGTTACAGTCAGTAAGCAGTGATTGTTCCGAGTCAGTCTTACTCAATGTTTCTATGGCAACTCTCACCAATCAGGAGTGAGCTTGTTGAAAGGCCACACCCGTAGAATCTGTCAGTCAAACACTTTGAACATAAGACCACCTCCTTTATACTGAGGCATCTGCTTGGGTAAGTTTATAACTTAAAGAACTTGCACTACAGAAAAAAATATCACAAAAAACACGTTAAAAAGGTATCAGAGCGAGAATGGTTATTCTGACCAACAGAATGAGTGAGTTATAACAGTTTATTTCTCTAAAGAAGTCAATGGGATTTTGGCATCTTGGAGCCTGCAGGTACTTCCTGTTTGAAATGCCACGGGGATGGGCCAGTCTGTCCAGTTTTTTATATGTCGTCAGTGATGTTCATCCAAAAAAAGTAGTGACTGAATCCCATGAAAATATCACTTTAATCTCGTTATAACTTTGTTATATATCATGTTTTTAGATGATAGTAGTAAAGGAGTGGTAATGTCATCAGTCGTACTTGTAAGACATTTTTATTTTTTATGCAATAGTTACACTGACTTTAGTTTTCTAATAAACCTCTTTTTTCAGAGGTTTGGGACAAGCATAAAGACGAGGAGCCTGAGTAGAACTAAACAAGCAGAGCTTAGAAAAAGAATCCGTTTCCTACCTTCACTACATATATTGTACAATACAGAAAGAACACACGTCAGTTCAGTGAGTGACTGTTAACACAAACGAGCAGTCAAAACCAAATGTAGCATGCAGACACACGTTAGAACAACAGAAGTTATTAATAAACACAATATTTGGAGAAAAAAAACATTCCATTCAAGGCTAGTGTAAAAATGGATCATCACACACATAATGGATATTATGCTTATAGAATGTGGAAGAAAGTCTGGTCTAGATGAACCTCTGGTTCACGTGGTTTTGGTTTTAGCAGGTGGAAATGTATAAAGTCCCACTCCAACTATATTTTTATCAACTGTAAAATCATTCCCAGTGGTCTTTTAACCAGAATCAGAATACTATATTTATCTCAGGGGGAAATCACATTCAAAAATTATGATTTTGTTATTTTTAGCCAATTAAAAAAAATGTTTTCCAGAAAATATTTTGTCCAGAGCAGCAGGGGTTCATTAGAAATTCATCTGAGTTGTGGATGGGACTGTTGGTGTGGAAGTAAACCTCCACTGGTATCCCATCATTCCTTTTGTTTACACTGTCTTGCTAGCATACAGCCCCTCATAGCCCCAATCTAACGTTAGCGGTGCAACAAAAACAGCAAGCAATATCAGAGCTATCCAGCTATACAGTTTGGATCCAGATTCCAGCTCAGACGAGGAAAACAAAGATGTACGTGGATCTGTCTGTCTGTAAGTGGATGCATCAGAACGATACTGAGCAGGGAGCTTGTGGCCCAGGCAATGCAGTTGTTGCATCACAACTGAAAGTTTTTTCAAACAACATGCTTTCATCTGCTCCTGATCCAATGTGATTTGAACAAATACTCAGAAATGCAGTATTATTCTGAAATTCTTTTATAAATGACCTTCATCATTAGAAAAAAGGCATCAGAATCACGTTCAAAGCACCAAAAACACAATTTTCAACAGAGTGGGTCTTTTATAGGAGGGAGATTTGTAAATTCCCAAAAGAAAGCTAAAAAACGTAATTGAACATTTATCTTCATGCTCTCCCATCCTTTCTTCAGATGTGATGTCAGGCGCCAACAACAAGTGCAGTCAGATCTGGTCTTGCTGTCTGAACACCTGGGGAACTGGAACAGCTTTGGATCAGTTGCAGAGTCAACAAGAAAACATTGGGTTGCATCTGCAAATCGTCTCTTACGGTTTGAGGATGAAACAGAAAGAGAGGTGGAGACTCGTTATTTGGAGCGCTGGAGCCAAAGGAGACAGGAAGTGCAGCAAAGACCAGGAGTCCTGGTTTCCAGACCGGACTCACAGCATGTGAAAGGACTGGAGCACAGGCAGCTGAAGTCTATTGCTGTGGGGAAACTAAGAGGACAAACAGTGATAAGGGAATTGTGTAAGATTAACCCTGGTGTGAGAGTGTCAGGGGGAGGAGTCTTACTAGACCTGAGCCTTAATAAAGGCCCTCCTATAATTGAAGAGACGGAAAAGAGTCAAAACAGGAAGCAATTGAGGCTGCGGACAGAGCCACTCAGAGAGACCTACATTGGCTATGTCACACCTTCTAACACAGGAAAGAAAGGTGAAAAGACTTGCCATGAATCGTGTGCACATGTGAGACAAAGGGCCTCTCATAGTGAGATGTTTGGAACTCAGCAGATTGTTTCACAACCCCCTCTAATCCCAGATCCACCAACGGGCTCTGAATCCTTCTGCAGCGATCCTTCTCCACATGTTCAACGTTGTGTTTTGTGCTCTCCCTCATCCAAACACCCATGTTCTTTATCGAGTCCTATGATATCAGTGATGCCACAGAGGAACACGTCCAATTCAAGGGAACAGGGAAAGGACCTGGACCTAAATCAAGAAAGACACAGAACATCTTCTTGTCAAAGGGTCCACAGTCAACTCAGAACCGGGTCAGATCTCATGGAGAAGGTTCCCTATCTGGAGAAGAGAAGCCACAAGCTAAATTCTTTCCACAGGCCCTCCTCATCAGGAAAGAGTTTGAAGATGCAAGGTCAGAAAAAGTCTGTCTGTACCCCCCCCCCCATCCCCAGTACTACCTTCATGATCAGGATAAAACACAGATTTTTCAGGAGGAGGGAATATAGTCAAGTATTACGTTAAATGTCACCATCCAATAGCCATTCGATCAAAATGATGCAAGCTGAACATAAAAGAAGGGAAGAACTCGAATCCACAATGTAATCCTAGTTACTAACTGCCACAGACAGCTGATTCCACTTGCAGCAGGTTTATTAGAAAGAGACAGGCAGACAGAAGCAAAGCTCAGCTAAAAGTCCAGAAAGCTAAATCAGAGTCAGGATCCAGGCAAAAGGCTCAAGACGAGCAGCAAGGAGGCAGAGTCTGGCAACAGGTAATCAGATCAGGAAAGAGCACTCGGTACGTAGGCAGGAAGGCACTGAATGTGTTCGTGAGCAGTGCGTAAGTGTCCTCACGGCTGATTGACTGATGAGGGTCAGGTTTCCAGACACTGTGCGCTGGGGTTGATGGGTGATGTAGTCCTGACAGTACTCTGGAGACGGCTCCTACCGGTGACCAGAGGAGGAGCAGACAGAGCGCTGACTCCTGACACTAACATCGTAGATTTTTGGGAGCAGTTAGCTACAATAAATAATTCCAATTTCAACGTTTTTAAAAGTACTAAACTGAACAGTTAGTAAATGAACAATGACTTATCTTGTAAGTTCATAAACGCTGAAGAAAGAGTACAGCCCAGAAACTCATCAGGTGCAGCTGAACTCTGCGGAAGAAGTGAATTTAAATATACAGGTCTGGCTTTTGTTTGTCAAAATCTAATAACAAAATGAGAATAAAGCTGAAGCCAACAGGACATACATTTTACTTCACCAACACTTTGAAATTGGAGCGGTTTGGGGCTGGAATAGAAAGCTACACGTAGTTGCAAGTGTGTTCATAGTCTCATCAAGTTAACCTTTAAGGGCAGTTTTTAGGTTTTACTAAACCACTCAAGTTTACATTTTCTGAAAACTGAAACGGAAACATTGTGTTTTTAGGAGTAAATTCAGTTATCAGAACTCCCAGTAACTTTTAAATCATATCTTTCCTCTATAAAGCCACAGCTTCACAACACGGCAATGATTCTGCATAAGTAAAACAGCATGCAATATGTTTTTCAAAAGGGTTTGAACTAAAGTCAGAAAGAGCCTGATCAGACGGCTGAGACTTACAGGCAATGACGTCTACTTTTCTGGTTCACTGCAGGTGAGCAACTTCCTCCGGCTCTTTATGGATCAGAGTTTCACACGGAGGACACTCCACATTCTGAACGGTGAGTCTTCAACTCAGACACAGTCTGTGAACCATGACGGCCCAGATGGACTCCATTTGACCTTTGAGGCAACAGCAGAATCTCCTGTTTTAAACAAGACAACGTTTTAGCAGAAGTTCATTATTCAGACCCAGTCTGATGAAAATGCTGTATTGGGTGTTAGTAACAGGCGTTTGTGTCATTTTTCTGATGATGGAGCACATACTGTATATGTGTAAAATCCAGCCTAAAATTGTATTTGTGAGTATTTCTTTATTCAAATTGTTGTGAGTCAGGAGCAGACGAAAACATGCGTTTGAAAAAGATATATATATCTTTATATATATATAGAAGAAAAAAAATATAAATATATATAACATTATATATGTATAAAACAAAGAGTGAAAAAATTGAAGGGGTCTGACTACTTTCCGTACCCACAGTACCTGCTCCACTCTGTTCTGACTGCATCAGACTTATTTAGACCAAAAGATGGTTGGGGTGGGTTTTATCCATTTAGACAGCTCTCTCTGTGCTGACCTAATTACTTCAGAATAACTTTTAAATCACTTTCTGTAGTCCAATCCTATCATACAGCAGATTAAAATGAACAGAGAACAAAGAACATTTAAAGTGACCAGTTTGGTTGTTAGGGCTGGTCAGGACCTCTGGTTATGGAGTTTTAAAGAATGTTTTTATTCTTCATATGAGAACAATATCACATTCAAAAGGGAAAAATCATGACAGAGGAAAAATTCTTTACAATTATTTATCAAAACATCTTTGTTCCGTTTTAAGGTTGGCCACAGAGAATCATCTGCCTTCATCTAATTCTATCCCCTCCTCACTCACACCAACCACCTCCGTCTCTTCATCCATGAACCTTATAGTCTTCCTCTATACCTCTTTCCTGGTATCGTCAACCGCAGCATGCTTTTACTATCATCACTGTTCCTCCTCTCGGCATGTCCAAACCTTCATCTGCTTCCCTGCATTGATCTCCAGAACATCTACCATGATCTGTTCCTCTGATGGATTCATTCCTCATCTCTCTGGTCTCTCTCAGCATCTTCATCTCTGCTCCGTCCAGCTCTGCCTCCTGTCTCTGCATCAGTCTCTAACATGGCTGCTCTCACCACAGAATTTGTTGACTGTTACTATTGCTGAGTACTTGCTGAATACAGATCACAATGTCATCTGCAAACATCACAATTCACAGAGATTCCTGTCTAACTTAATCACCACAGAAATAGGATGATCCTTGGTGCGGTCCCACCTCCACATTGAACTCCTCTACAGAACATCTCCCAATTGTCTTCCAGCTCTCATACATGTCCTGTATGCCCAGCTTCAACGTTCTCCTCTGTCACTCCAGACTTGTTCAGTCTGACTTCTATTAGAATTTCGACAAAGGCGCAATGCTCCTCCTTCTGACATTCTCTGTTTTTCTCAAAAAGATTCTCAAAGCAAGTCCGTGGTTCTTCTTCCTTAGCATGAAAATACAGATGCTCCCTTCGTCTGTTCTCAGTCTAGCTTCAACTACTCATTTTCACAACTTCATTGTGACTCATGGCACGAAGCAGGGCTATGCAGTGTGGTTACAGTACACTTTGTACAGATTTGATCCAGATTCCACCTCAGACGGGGAAAACAAAGACGTTCATGGATCTATTTGTCTGCAAGTGGTGCGTCAGAATGATGTGGAGCAGGGAGCTTGTGGCCCGTTGATTGTAGATATTATGTAACAACAACAGGCTGTTTCTAACGGCATGTTGTTTGCCTGCCCCTGATTCGCAATGATTTGAATCAAAAATACCCAGGAATGCAGTTTTAATCTTGATTTTTATACATGTCCTCTAACATCAGAAAAATGCCACAATTACTAATTACGATTTATGAAATTGGGGATCAGGTTTTGTTCAAAGCCCAAATCTGCAAAGGTATGTCAATGTTAATCATCTTAATAATAATTAAGTAATAATATTACTCAAAAATTGTACATAATTACCTAATATTTTGTGAGGTAATACTGTATGAAGTACGAAGTACTACTTTGAATGGTAATGGTATGGAATGGTAATATACTAGTTTGAAGCACTGGATTTATTTAACTCTATTGTCTGCTAAGTGATGCTAATATCACTTCTTCCACAAACACGAAATAAATAAATAAAAATAACATTCAATCAGTCATTTAAAACCCAATTTAAAAGCTCCTGCTGATTGAGGCTGTTGATACAAGTCTTAGGATGTGGCTAGTGGAGTTACAGCAGGGCAAAAACGCAGTCAGCCACCAATTGTGCAACTTAAACAGATAAGAGAGGTCTATACTGTAATTATGATAGGTAAACTTCAACTATGACAGGCTACAGAAAAAAAATCCAGAAAAGTCACATTGTTTGATTTTTAAAGAATTGGTTTGCTGATTATGGTGGAATATTTGATCAATAACTAAAGTTCATCTCAATATTTTGTAATAGATAGAAATCAAATGTTTGCTGTAAGTTCTCAACAGGTTTGCGCTCACTGCAATTGCTACTTTGGTCCATTCTACCATGCAGATCTTCTGTACAGCAGTGATGTTTAGGGGCCAGTACTGGAAAACACAGACTTTCAACTCCTTCCAAAAATGTTTCGATTGAGTTGAGATTTGAAATATGGAACACTTTGACGTGGTTCCTATGTAGTCACTCCTTTGTTGTCATGGCAATGTGTTAGGAATAACTATTGTGCTGGAAGCTCCAAACATGTTTTACCTTCAATGTGGAGCCCAGTCTGAAAAAAGTAACTTTCAGACTGAGCAAATCAAAGCAATAAATCAAACACAAACTCTTATTTGAAAAAAGTAAGCAATTAGTAAACAGGCATTTTAGTTAAAAATCATCTTAAAAAGGTTAAATAAGCTATAGTTTTTTTAAATATAGTTTAATAAAATTTATAAATGAGTGCAAGTTCATTTAAAAAGAAAAAAATAGTTAATTTGTTAATATTACTTATACAGTTTTCCATTTTCTGTGGATTTTTGTTTCCTAATCAAGTTTGTTTGAAACAGTTTAATTTGCGCATGTATTTTTTTCATATGTTCATGTAAATCTTTGGATTCTGTAAGCTTATTGGATGAAGAGATTGCCATGTCCAATCAGAGGCACTGATGTGTGTGGTTAAGTCTGGGAGTTCATAGATGTGCAGATGACAAAAGACAAGCGAGGAGTGAGAATCTGATCGATAGAGTGAGAAGTTTGACTCAAACTAAAAAAGAGGATGCCGAGTCGACTCACCCTGTTTGGTACATGTAAGTACTATATGTATAAGTTTGATATGAGGTGTTGTATCATGGACTCAGCACATAAAAACGTATGCTAAATGTGTATAGTGTTAGCATGCTAGCTTTGAAGCTACCCTTTGAACAAACTCGCATATGTAAAGTATGAAGACTTGAAGTGTAATGGTTGGGAGACTAAAAGACACTTTTATACAGTGGACCAGAGGAATCCATTCTCTTTGGACCCTGTTGGTGGACTTAGAAGCGCTACAGAACTTCAGCTGCTAACAAGAAGAGGGCCTATGCTCCTCCTGCGCCATCTTGTGTGCAACCCAGCTTTGCTAACCAAGTGTCTTGAAGCCCGCTTAACACCTACCACCACCAGCTACCATCCATCAAGCTGATGGATTCATGAGTATGCGTGCATGTGCCTTTTTATCTGCTTGAATCTGCAAGCGAAGGGGCCATTAGTATGAGGTGCTGTTGGGGACATTATTCTAAATTGGCGTTGATAAACACACACAGAGGTGAAATGCCTGTATACATACAAGTGAAAATGTGTTCATTTAAGTACACATGTGAAATGTGCTCACACACACTACGGAAAATCCTCTCGTGCACACTACTGAAAATTACCAGCAGTATTTGTGTGCTACTGTGATGTCATCTTTCTGAGTTTAAGGTTTTTTTTTCTTTCTAAACTTTTTACCAGATACGTAATTTAAATCGTCTACTTTTGTCTCTGATTATGAGACTTTTGATGTTATTCATGTTACTAATGTACCATTCCATGAGATGTGTAACTTAGTATAAATGCACATGCAAAATGTTAGTGACAACTAGCGCTTCCACAAATGACGGCTCACTTGACCCCGGTCATAAATGTATGTGCTTACAGTTTGGACTCCAGCTCCACTGAAATCCCTGAGAAAACCCAGCAGCTGCAGTTGGTCTTTTATTCAGGAATCAAGCTCAGCAAAATCAGGCTATACCAGAAAAGCATTAGGGAGGGGTCAAAACACCAAAATCAGATTAAAATACATTCCTTCAGTCAAACACTTATTATTCCTCTGCCTAAAATCTAAAATATTCTGTTATAAGTATATGACTCTTTGATGATTTGTTATTTAATTAAAAAATATATATATATTTTTTCTCTCTATCATAAAATATAATTATTTTATTTAGCAAATGACAGGGCCAATCTTATGATTATGGTAAAATATTACATACATAAATGCAGATATGGCTAATCCCCCAGTACTACATAGATTTTCAGTTGTGTGTGTGAGAGGATTTTCAGGCATTTCACCTTTGTTTGTGAGAGATTTCATGTGTTTATGAACGCTAAGTCAGAATAATGTCCCCAACGGCACCTCATGCATTTGGTTTTAGGCCACAACAACCTCAAGCACCAATTCAGGCTTGCCACATTAACCAAGAAAAATAATAAGAACGGAAAAGAGAGACAGTTTGGAAATGCAAATGTAAATGTGAAATACTGTTGATTTAATTTATTTTGATTATTATTTACACTAAAACTTGTGTGTTTTAACATGAATTGTGTCTTGTATTTCATTGAATTTTGCCAAGACATAGAAATTTGTACAGTAAATTTTATTTACAAAAACGTGTTGTCCTTAGTAGGATTTAAAATCGAAATTAACCCTTTGTTTTTCCTGCTAAGTGGAGGTACCGTTAGTATTAAGTTATTAGTCCAAAATCAGTCATATTTCAAAATCTTAAACTAAAACATTTCATCTCTTGTTTACCAAATTAAAAAAAGTATATTTAAAGTAACCCAGGACCCCACTCATAGTACTACCAACAGATAAGAACAATGACTAGCTGCATGGGATGGGTGTTACAAAAGCTTTCACTGATGGAATAAGGTTTTAGTCCAAAATTTCACCACACATGGTGACAGATCGGTCATCCTGGTCCCTTAGCTGAAAAAAACCCAGCATGAGAGCATGATGTTTGCACCCCTATGCTTCAAAGTAGGTATGATGTTCTTTGGATGAAACTCATCTCTATTTCTCCTCCAAACACGACGAGTAGAGTTTTTACCAAAAAGTTCTATTTTGGTTTCATCTGAAGACATGTTTTCTCTTTTGGATCATCCAGATGGACTCTGGAGAACTTCCACAGGCCTGGACATGTTCTGGCTTAAGCAGAGGGACACGCCTGGCACTGCAGGGTTTGAGTCCCTGGTAGTTTAGTGTGTTTTTGATGGTAGTTTTTGTTAACTTTGGCCTCAGTTCTTTGCAGGTCATTCACTAGGTCCCCCCATGTGGTTCTACGATTTTTGCTTACCATTCTTGTGATCACTTTGAGTCAATGGGGTGAAATCTTTCATGGATCCCCGGATCCAGGGAGATTATCAGTTGTCTTGTATTTCTTCCATTTTCTGCTTGCTCCCACAGCTGATTTCTTTCTTACCAGGCTGTTTACTTATTGCAAATTCAGTCTCCCCAATCTGGTGCAGGGCTACATTTTTGTTTTTGGTGTCCTTTGACAAATCTTTGCCATCGAGGAGTTTGACAGTTCACGGGTTTGAACAGGTGTATTTTATACTGTGCCATTAATACAGGTAATGAGTGGAAAGAAACCTAGTAAAGAAAAAGTTACAGGTCTGTGACCAAATACATATTTTGCAGAGGAATTCACCAATGATATCATTGAAAGTCCTACTGTGTGATTTTCATTGGGTCTTCCCTCCATTTGGTCTCTCACAGTTGAAGTTTACCTACAAAGAACTTACTCCATGGGTGACTGACTGAATACTTTTTTATACTTTGGGAGAGATAATGTCCATTCATCCCTCCGTGTCCCTGAACTGCAGTGTATCTCCTCCAGGTGTAATTCCTCCTCTCAGCTTGCCTATGCCCTGATGAGGACCTAAAGGAACTGCGGCTCACGCGTTGCTGTTTTTGCGCCATTTTGTACCACATGCATCTTCCAAGCGTCAGGAAGCGTGCTGCTCTGTGTCCCAGCTCTGCTGCTGCTCTTTTCTCTCAATAAAATGCTTACTTTTCTTCACCTGTGTTGAATGCAGGGGTTTCCTTTGTTCTTTGCTTTTCTTTTTCATGTCTTCTTTTTTAACCTCCACAGGAATTTATATTTAGTTTAACTTAACAAAAATAGTTCCCCACATTCATCACATTCTGACAAGGTTTCCATGACAACTGCTAAAGCTTGAATAAGTAAAATGAACCTCAACACAGCTTCATCATCTGACCTCACATTTTTCATGGCCTTTAATGCTAACCCACCAATCAGCAACACGATAGAAATGACTCATTTTTACATTCATGGCCATTCTCAACCAATTTAGGTAGAAATGTTTATGAAAATTTGAATCTTTCTGATGGAAATTACTCTCAAATATACAGAATTTGGGTGTTAGTAGAGATCAAGTGCTTACTTTGTTTCAATTTCTTTCAGTGGTTGTAGATTTCTTTAGTTGCAGAGACAACCTCCCTTTACTAAAGGATCTCTTCATCCTCCAGCAGACTGAGCAGGAGTCGAACCCGCAGTCTTGATCGGCTTCCTTCAAAGACCCAGCCCCCTGCCAATGCTCAAACCAGTTCAGGAGAGCTGAGGTCCTGCAGCTTTCTGAAGACGTCCCCCTCTGTTCAGTGGTTCTGTGAGGTACGTCTGCAGCTAACTCCAAACAACAGTTTGATGGAGGTTTTTGTCTGACTGTCTGCTTCTCTCCAGGGCTCAAACATCTTCCAATGACAAAGTTCTCCTCTGTTTTTAACGTTTGGTCAGAACAGAACTCTTCCACTTATGGCAGATCAGCTGATGATCATTAGGAACTTCATGTTAAGCTGTTACAGCTCTCATCATGAGCGGTCAACTGTCATGTTCCTGGTTTAAAAATAGAAAACAGGAAAACAACACTTCATTAGTGGACAGAGGCAAAATAATGCAATCAGGTTACTAGGAATGGGACATAATGGAAAATCATCTTGTTCTTTCTTGGTTTTAAAATGGGGAAAGTTTACCTTTAAACAAATAATTCACATCACATTGGGTGAATATCTGTGCAACAAAAACAAACAAAAAAAACTGTCAGTATTCTAAATGCAGAAAAGAGTGTCCGTGTTTTTCTGACATCTGTCTTTGGCTAAAACAACTAGATCTGATATTAAGAAATGAAATAGAATCAAACGTAAAAGCATTTTGATATGATCCCTAACGTCCCCCTTACAGAGCCATCGGTGTTAGGAGGCGCGTGTAGTCAATACACGGTCTTTAAATGTCACAAAAACATAAACACGACACTTTCCTGATTTCTGAGCGGAAATGTCAGTGTGTGTTTAAATCAGTGTTAATCACCCACACTTCTTTATCGTAAACGGTACAGTCTACTGTGACCCACATTTTTAAAACGTTGTTACAGATGATGTGAGGCTGCAAGTGAGTGTGCAGTTGATTGGCTGCAAGAGCTGGTGCCCATAAATGAAATGTTCATGTCATCACTAAAAGCCATCTGCACAGGCAGAGGAACAGTCACACCTTCCTGCGACCTCAACATCCAACATTGCACTTGCAGAATGACCTCAGAGCACAGATCCTGACAGCTGCTGCAATAATCAGTTTGCATACCGTAACCAGGACATTTATGCACAAATTGGACTGGACTGCACATCACCGTCAAACTAACTTCCATTGGCAAATGTTCACATCTGGTGTCAGAAAAATGTTTTTCTTTCACTGATTACGTCATGTTACTGTAATGAAGAGGTGAATGGAAGACACAACAAACACAGCTGCATGTCAGTGGTGGCATTGTGAAGGGGAACCAGCGACAGGAACATCCCTGTGTATTGCAACAAGACCATTTATTGCCAAGTGTTAAAAGCACCTTTACACAATTCCTGGAAGTTGAACCATTTCAGTTTTTCTGTGTTTGAAAAGCTTTGCAGTTTAGAGGTTTACCAAGTCCATATCTTGATATCCGGAACTTGTGAATGTATTATTTTGATAAAGAAGTGCTAACTTGCACGTTTGTGAAGAACTGACATTTCTGAATAATATTTGAAGAGAAATAACATTTTTGTGGATTAAGTTTTGGATATTTTAATTTTTCTCATGAAAAATGGAAGCAAAACCAAATGTTGCATTTAGATGTTCAGTTTCTTTCAGAACCTATGCATTGTCTAATACAGACACATGACTAATATTATTTTATTGCAGTGTTTCGACTAAAGGACTGCATGGGAGTGTAGTGCCCTACAGCGAGGAGGCCTTGGTTCTAATCCTGACTGGGACCATTCTGTGCAGGCAGAGGTTTTTCTGCAGGTACTCTAGCTCCCTACCACAGTCCAAAAACATGCTTCATAAGGTTAATTGGAGAATTTAAATTCCCCAATGTGACGGTTGACTTGTTCAGTGTGTGTGCGCCCTCTGCCCAACAGGAGCTGGACTGGCTCCAGCAACCCCATAAACCATGAAAGGGATTCAGTGGATTCTGAAAATGGATGGATGGATATTAGACAAAATTAACCTCAAAGTTATATTTTACCTTTAGTTGTTTAAAAATACAATAAAGAATAAGAACATTTAAAAATGAACTTGCTTGATGTGTTACCGAGCTTCTGGCTTATCATTTTTCAAAGAGTGTGTTCACACACTCTGGACTGAGGCCTGAGCCTTTGCGCTTGCTCTGTATTCAGACTGCGGTCAACCGGACATTTCCGTTTTGAACCAAAGCTTGTTAACAAAACCACATTACTAAAGATCTCTTCAGTTATTGGCCAGAAATTACAAGGGCGGGGCAAAGCAACAAGAGAAAATAATAGAAGTACTTCCCTTTGCAGTCCATGTTCACTTATTCAAACTTTAGATCTCGCTGACCAATTTTGAAGCAATATGTTTCACATTAAAAGTTGTTTCCTACTCTGTTTGCATCCCGTGATTGTTGGCTACGGGGTCCATTTTGGTCCACTTGTTCCACTCCGAGCACGGAGCTTATCCAGACTAAGGAAACTGAACCAAAACTCAGCCCGTTGGAAACAAACTGAGGCCACCTCAAAAGATGGGTCCAAGAGCAGTTCCTGGTCCCAGACCAGGGTCCGCCTGGGCGCATTCAGATTGAAAGTTTGTTCCAGATTATAAGGGAAACAAATGTGTCCAGTCTGACTACACTCTAAATTTGGATTAGTTTTATATAATCGATGATTATATAAAACTAATGGTTAGATAAATATTTAAAGATGCAGTTGTGGAGAAGTAAAAGACATAAAAACCACAAAATCTTTACAATGTTTAAATTGTGGGCCACAAGATAAAGGGTTGAGTGGAATTTTGTGAGAAAGGAGCTCAGAAACACAGTTGGGGGTTTGATAAAAATGTGCGAGAGAACAGCTCAGCAGAAACCAAAGTGAAAAAACAGAACAGGGTCAATGAATGCTAAAACTCCAAGTGTGCAAACATTTGCAACTTTCTGCAGGTCCAAACCAGGTCTACAGAACAGCTAAGGAACAAACTCAGAGTTGTGAAGAATGAACTCTAGTTTTACAGGTTCTGAAATTCTATTTCCTCCACCTGGAAATTCTTTGCACAAGACTGGGTTTGACAGTTGCTAAGGACTGACGCTCGTCTCACTGCATCGTACCGAGTGTGACGTTTAGTGAAGACTGAATGGAAGAAGAATCATGTCAGTCATCTTCTTTGATCCAGATGCTGCTGGATGATCACACCACAGCTTTTCAAAGCTTCAGACATTTGTGAGCTCTGTTACAGAACTGCACGAGCTGCATGTGTCTAATAAATGTTCATTTGAAATCTGTCCTAACTCCTTTACTTATTTGATCTTGTTCTATTTTTATTCCAGTGAAATGCTTCAGGAGATGCTCAGAGAGGATTAATGCAATATTAAACTGTGGAATGGGATGGCTCTTGATGTCATATGTTTGCAGAAGCAGATGAGCAAATATTTTTGGCAATAATGAATAAACTTCTCCTGAGGAAGTGACAGCCAAATGTGTGTAGCAGCTGGGTAACACATTGGGGCTATCATCCCATGCACAGCACAAAAAAGGAAGAATTTCACACTGTCCAGATCTTACTGCTCAAATACTCTGGTAGGCTTTTAGACAGAAAACGATGAAGAAAAGGAGAAAACTGGAGGATTTAGGGTTGGTTTTTTTTAACAAAATGTCATTGCAGTGATGTGGACACAGATACACTTGAACCAAAAAGCTGCTGAAATGCATGAGCAGGCAACATCATGCCTTTTGTTCTCATTCTGCATAATTTAGTGAAATATGTAATAGGATGCTTGTAAGGTTTGTAGTTTTTTTTCAACTCTGATTGTATTTAATCAATACTTTAGTACAATTATGACTTTTGCTGTCAACAGACACACTTTCCCGTGACATTTTTTAAATTGAAAAACAAAGAATGCTGAAACAGGACACAGGTTTTGTCACATTTTCTTGTCAGTACTGGAAACAAAGTTAAATAAAACCAAATAAACACTTAGGTCATGTTTTGAAGAACAAACTAAAAACGGAGTGCTACAAACAATGTCAAACCAAAAACATGATGAAGATAGTGTCATAGGGTCAGGTTAACTCACCCAACAATGCTATTGAAAGTCCAAATCAGGTCATTCTTGAAAACTGGACTCTGCTTTTCTTAAATAACAAATATTTGTCATCATTTTTTAGCAAGAAATGTTAGTTTACCTTGTTACAACGAATTCTCAGTTAGACTGCTGAAATGAGGAAAAATACCATTTCCTGGTTATGATGAACCATGATACATGAGACCTTTTACAGCATGTTCAGTCTGGTTCTGTACAGCAACATCTGCGTCCAGTCAAGTAGAAATGTAAGACTTGGAGTTTCTTCAAAGGATGAAGAAGAGGATGACGACAACCAGAAGAATAGCAAGCAGAATGCCAATGGCGCACCACTGTCTGCGATCTGCAAGGACAGGAAGAATCTTTCATCTGCAAGCAACCACATGTGAAGCAGCTCCATTGGGTCCTGTTGCCAGGCAGATCACCTACCACTGGTCATATGTGACACCTTGGCCAGTTTCTTCATGACATTGTCCAGCCTTGATTGTGTGTTGTCCATCTCATGGCTGAAATCATCCAGCATTCTGCAGTGGCAACCACACAGACATGCACACACCAGGTCAACAGGAAAAGCAGCCACCTGTTTTGGGTTTACATCAAAAACATTTAAACATTTTAAAACACAATGTACATTCATTCCATCATTTAGCACATTCCACCACCAGCCAAGGAGGCCCAAAGTGCTGTACCCAGGAAAACATACATAGAACATAGTGCAATAATGAAACAAAGAGAAAAAAAGGCATTAAACCAATATAAAACAGAGATTAAAACTGGGGAGTGGGACTTTTAGAAAATACAGACCCTTTCATAATGCTGTTCCTTTCTGCCTTCTTTATAAAACCACATTTTTCTTCATCTCTGATTCTCCTCCAGAGGTCGACTCAGAGGTGAAACAGAGACAGAATGGGTGCATTCTGAAAATGGTTTAACAGGACAGGGTAACATTTTAATGATGCTGGACAAGCACTGATGCTGAGACCATGTTCAGTTATAAAAAGTTCTTTAAATATTACAGTTACTGACTTGGTTTTCTGGTGGATTTCTTTTAAACACTGTGTGTTCTACAAAGAAGGTTTTTATAAAGCTTTGCAGTGATATGTCATTTAAACATAACCTTTATTTGGCATTTCATGAACAGATAAATTCGCACTAGTTTGCTGTCATTGTCAGAGAGAGTTGCTCTGTTCAGCAGCAGTGCAGCACACCAAACAAGAGCAGGATATTTAGGTTCTCCTTGAGCTATTCCTGGTGACCGTTAGGAGAACCAAAAACAGATTTCTATTACGCCTTTTTCTTGCAACAGCATCGTGAAAGGGGCTTAAAATGCAACCTGACTTTTATAAATTGCTATTATTGTTCCCTTATTTGGCTGTGGGAACAATATAAACTTTGTGGTTCTTCCCAACATCTGTTGTGTAATACACATCTATTGCAAAACTTTATCTGTTCATATGCTAAAGAAGTTCCCCTCTGTTGCAGCATTTGTTTTTTGCAAGGAAGTTATCAGCAACAGACAGACTTTAAAACACATCATAGTAAGTAAAGGCTGCTTCAAACACATCTGTGAGCATGTTTGTTCACAGCCATCAATGAAAGACAAATTGTCTGTCCAGCAAAACATTCTCTAAAATCTGCTGTCAGACTTTTCTAATCTACTCCCACTACTGCACTTATCACAGCGACTAAGCCAGGGGTGTCAAACAGACGACCCCCAGACAGCTTAATAAAGATGTTGGGGGAAAAAAACTACTTTCTATCCCATTCCTTTGGAAAGTAATAATTCTTTTAAGAAATAACCAAAGTGCACAATTCCACCACAAGGGGTATGAAAGGAAAATAAGGACCAGCATGAGAAGAGATCAAGAAATAAACAGCATATCTTTGCAAGCGCGTGCCATGTCTGGGTAAGATGCAGTTTGGTTCCCAGAACCTCACCGCTGTTGTTCTAAAAATGATCAGGTGTGATGCCACAATTACCAAAATGTCGTCAAACAGAAGAGAGGCTGACGTGGAGTGCTGAGCTTTCCAGGAAAAATTGACATTCATTCATTTTCCAAACCGCTTTATCCCTTTCCGGGTCACGGGGTTGCCGGAGCCTAACCCGGCTTACTCATGGGTGAAGGCAGGGTACACCCCTGGACTGGTCGCCAGTCTGTCACAATCACACACCCATGAACACTCACATTCACACCTAGAGACAATTTAGAGCAACCAATTAACCTGTGAAGCATGTTTTTGGATTGTGGGAGGAAGCCGGAAAAAACCCACGCATGCACGGGGAGAACATGCAAACTCCACACAGAAAGGTCCCCCATTGATGACACTGTTTCAAGTCCCCCATTGATGACACTGTTTCAAGTCCCCCAGCCAGGACTTGAACCGGGAACCTTCTTGCTGTGAGGCAAGAGCGCTAACCACTGCACCACCATGCAGCCCAGGAGTTTAAACCAGTTTGGTTATTATGATGGACACAACAACAGCTGTCAGCACTGTCAGATGTCAGCGCTCTGACAGTGAACTGGTCACGTGATGTCAGTCCAGCCACTGATGGCGCCTTGTCAATCATCAGGAAGAAGGCAGATGTTGCCACAAAACTCAGGCAACCAACACAGGAAAAGATTTGTGGACATTTCATTGTATTTTTCCTGGTGAAGGCCAAACAATGTCGAGCTTCAGGAGAGAAATGGAGAGAAAAAGGGAGGTTAACTCCAAATTCTCATGTTTTCAAGTTTAATTTTGTTTAATTGTGTTTAATAAGGCAGGGTGTTTCATTTTTTTCTCTAGCCCCCTCTTGAGTTTACCATCAGGATTGCTTCAATGTCAGATATAAATCATTCAAAACAGAAGTGAAATGCATTTTATTTGAAATCCATGGGTCTCTGTGGATGAATGAATGTGTAATAAGAAGTGATTAGGCTACTATGTTGGTTGAGGCATTTGAGTTGGCAGTTGAGACGACTGAGAAAAAAACAAAAGAAAACAAAGCTATAGATAACAAGTTGACCCTAGATTACTTTGTTTTTATGTTCTTGGTCTGGCCCACTTGAGATCAGAAGGGTTGAATGTGGTCCCTGAACCAAAATGAGTTTCCTCACAGCAGAGCCCAGCCTTAAGTTTCTTTTAGGATTTACTTTTATATGTATTCACTGTTTGTGGGATCATTGCTTGTGTTTGTTAATGTAGAGAGTGGAGAGGATAAAAAGTGGTCTGGGTTTCTATTTATTATTGTCTGTTTCTGTTTTTAATTGTAAAACAATTCGAGTTTCTCAAGTATGAGAAGTGCTATTTTATTTTTAAAATTTTACTTGATTTCTTTAATTTTTTAAATAAAATAGAACTTCTCATACTTGAGAAACTTAAAAAATTTGATTTGATTTCTGGGCTGCACGGTGGCGCAGTGGTTAGCGCTCTTGCCTCACAGCAAGAAGGTTCCCGGTTCAGGTCCTGGCTGGGGGACCTTTCTGTGTGGAGTTTGCATGTTCTCCCCGTGCATGCGTGGGTTTTCTCCGGGGACTCCGGCTTCCTCCCACCGTCCAAAAACATGCTTCACAGGTTCATTGGTTACTCTAAATTGTCCGTAGGTGTGGATGTAAGTGTGTATGGGTGTGTGATAGTGGCCCCTGCGACAGACTGGCGACCCGTCCAGGGGTGTCCCCTGCCTTCACCCATGAGTAGCCGGGTTAGGCTCCAGCAACATAAAACAGCATAAAACGGTTTGGAAAATGAATGAAGATTTGATTTTTTTTGGTGGATAATGGGGACATTTCTCACCATAAATGACTGGATATTTAAATGACTACGTTGAACCAGTGTTTAACAACCTCCACCTCTTCTTCAAACTACACAACAGTAGTACATTAGTAGTACTGAATTCACTCATTACTCTCTACTTGGAGAACTTAATGGGATGTTTGCAATTTTCTAGAGCTGTCCAAATCAATAATTCCAAAATCCAGCGCCCTGATAGTCTCTGCGACAAACAAGTGTGCATCCATGCTCACTAGATTGGCAAGTATAGACCACAATGCATTGCGTTTGAATGATTTGAAGAAAGCATTTCAATTTATTTGATAAATTATTCAAGTTTTCATCATCAGAAAATTCATAAATATTCTGCGTTTATTAGGTTTTTACTTCAACAAATGGGTGATGTCATATGACACTGACAGTGCTGCTTAAACGCAATGAACCAATGATTCAACCAATCAGAATTTGAGCTATAGTCTCTGGAACTTCATGATGGTGTGACATAATCGCCTCTGATTGGATGGTCAAAGCTTCCACTGCCAAAAGCTAACTTCTTCTGTGCTTGTTTCAGGCCGTAGGCAGTAGCTTCACTTGATTTTTGTTTGAATTACTTGCTGTTTTGCAGTTAAGAATAGAAGGAGGAGAAGTTGATTTAGTTGCAGATTTATTACATAAGCCATTCTTAAGATGGACTTTTCCGGAAAAATTGGCCATCGTCAAAAAAGGCTGACCAACTCTGAAGCTAGCGAGCCTGTCGCTGTGAAAAGGATTTGTCCACCACTTTCAGCCTCCCAGCAGTTTTGTTTGGCAAAGGTAATGGAATTTTGTGACAATATTGAGCGACAAAGGGGACAATACGAGAACTTCTAAAAGCACCATGAGCGTTCTGACTGCATGAGCTGCAGCGTCTCATTACCAGCAGCTTCACAGCAGGATTCTGGACCATATCATTTCCCAAACAAAAAACAGGTTTCAAAATAGTGTTCATCCCCCTCCTCGACCCCCAGAGATTTGGGGAGCACCAAAAATACTGGTCTCCAGCTTAGAACGGAGCTACAGAGCGGTCTTTGATCGGTCTCGGCTGAGAACAGAACTGTCGCTCATATACGGCATGCAGGCTTTTGCAGGGAATCACCCGTGAAGTTGTATTTGCTGTGAGTAAAAATGCTTTAAATAAACATGCTTCATTGTGCTTTGATGCTTGTTGCAGCTCTTATTGCAGTGGGAGGAGACTTGCACACGCAGAGTTGGTTTTCACAATAAGCATGTGCAAATAAAGTGAATTTTATACAAATGATCCATTTATGATGGAATCGTTTCATAAAATAATATTCTTTTAAAAGAGGGTGGTATTAGAAACATAAAATAGTCAATATACTGAGGATGGTTTTGGAGGAGAAAAACTGAAGGCTCAACTCTAAAGTGCACAGACCGCCACTGGTTGATAATCTTAAAATTACCGTAACTTTCAGTGAACATAACTCCATCAGATTCTTAAGCTGAGAAAAGTAGCTTTGCACTGGTATACCGATATCATTGTTGCATATTTTTGTTATAGCGTTAAAGGGAAACTGAACCCTTTTCTGGTTCAGGTCAGCCTCTGGTTCTTACTCAGCCTGTTCATCCAGCTCCACACCGATTCGTTCAGACATGTTCTTGAGAACATTGATGGATCCAGACACCAGTTCCAGCTGTTCATCCTGCTGCTCTGCAATCAGCTGAAACAGACACACAGATGTTTGGTCTGAGCTTAACATCAATTCAATGCTCCCCTCTTTTCTCAGGCCAGTCTGTACCTGCTGCTGCACGTGCTGCTCCTCTATGAACTGACTGTTGGCGCTCTGAAGCTGATGGTCAAGCCGGCTGTATTTGTCCAAATCGGGCTGCTGCATGCGTACTTGAGCACCACGCTCACCAAGCAAAGCCTGAACACAAAGTAAAACACATTCAGTGGAACAAAAATAACGTATTGAATCCGCCATTAAATGTGTACGTTCTTCCACTTAGACAGGTGAGACAGGCCTGTTATTTTCATCAAAGGTAAACTTCAATTATAAGAGGCAAAATAGGGGAGATATTCCAGGAAATTACAATGCAGTATTTTAGAAACAACTGGTAAATTCCTCAGTAAGTAAAATATTTATCTCCAACAAACAAGCAAGATTTCTGTCCCTCACAGACCTGTGACTTCTTTAAGGTGTTCCTCTGACTCCACTTGTTACCTGTATTAATGACACCAGTTCAAACAGGTGTACAAAAGACACCTGTCCACAAGCTCAAACAGACACACTCCAAACCCCACGATGGCCAAGACCAAAGAGCTGTCAAAGGACACCAAAAACGAATCAGGCTGGGAAGACTGAATCCACAATAGGTAAGCAGCTTTGTGTGAAGAAATCAACTGTGGGAGCAATTATTAGAAAATGGAAGACATACAAGACCACTGACAATCTCCATCGGTCTGTGGTTCCCCGCAAGATCTCACCCCGTGGGGTCAGAATGATCACAAGAACGGTGAGCAAAAAACCCAGAACCAGAGTGGGGGGACTTGGTGAATGATCGGCAGAGAGCTGGGACCAAAGGCTGCCATCAGTAACACTACATCGCCAGGGACTCCAATCCTGCAGTGCTAGACGAGTCCCCCCCGCTAAAGCCAGTCAGAAGTTTGCTAGAGAGTATTTGGATGATCCAGAAGAGGATTAAGAGAATGTCCAATGGTCAGATAAAACCTAAATAGAACTTTTTTGCTAAAAACCCAACTCACACCATAGCTACTGTGAAACGTGGGAGTGGAAGCATCATGCTCTGAAGCTGTTTTTCTGCAGTGGGACCAGATCGACTGATTCATATTAAGGAAACGGTGAATGGAACCATGTGTGGTTAGATTTTGGACAGAAACCTTCTTCCATCAGTGACAGCATTGAAGATGAAACATGTCCGGATATTGCAGCACAACAATGATGCTAAACACATTGCCATGGCAACAAAGGAGTGTTTATGTATAAAGCATTTGAAGATTCTGGAACGGTCAAGTCAGGTGAAGACTCAGAGAAAACATTTAACCTTGTCAATGACAATAAAGTATCAAGATAAACTCTAGATTTCAAATAAACTCTTTAAAATAACAACAGATCCTTCTTCATTTTGTCTCTCATAGTTCATGGTTACCTTTGATAAATATTATACAGGCCTTTTTCTTTTTAGTAGTAGAACTCGCTCAGTTGGTGGCTGATGCATCTTGAAAAAACAACAAACAGAAAAATAGCAGGAAGTAGAGTGTTCCTCACTATTCTGTGGATAACCTTTCACAAACTGAGGAATTTTTACAGCCTTAAAACACGTACTGTTATTGGAAACAAAAATAACGATGACTACTTTGTGGATTTCACCCATTTCAGGTTATTTTTACAACGTAAATCCCGCAATAAACAATGGGCCAGTGTACAGGGGTTTAGGACAAAGCTTTGGTGATGGTCATTCTTGGTCAGAAGAAGCCTATTTTTTTTCCTGGAGAGACTTGGTACCTGTTTGCTCTTCCCGTCTAAAGAGGCCGTTCCTGGAGACGACATCTGCTCCTTCATTTCCTGTTAACATCAAGAGTAGAAGTCAAATAAATAGATTTATGGGTAATTCCATAAACATCTCATTGCCTTATCACAACAGCAATATGAGAATGACTAAACCTGTTCTTTAGTTCTGCTTGTGGCCCTCAGTGATTATTGTGGAATGTTCAGCCTCAGCCACACAGCACAGTCAGCTGGAAGACAGCCAGCGGAGTAAACAACCACATACGTCTCACCTTACAAAAGCATTTCTTGTTGTCGAGTCTGGGACTTGAACCAGAAACTCCTCCACTTGGAGGTCTAGTCTAGGTCTGCCCCCTTTTGATCAAATGTGCTGGTTTTACTGCTCTACCAACAGCAGGACCATCAGGATACATGATGGTGGTGAGATTATTATGCAGCTTCAAAAGACTTTGAGTCAAAGAGAAAATGGACTGTATGAGCAATGCAGCAGCCTTACCTAAACTCAATAACAACTACATATTATATTCAAAAGGAAACCTCAACACTTATACAATTACCTATTTAATATGTTGCCGTTTTTTTTCTGAAAATGTCTAAATACTCCCACATAGTGTATCACCCCCCACCCACTTCCAAAAAGGAAGAACCTGCTGGCTCCAGGAAGCCAAAATCATACACTTTTATAGAGAAATAAACAGCTAAATAACAAGAGTTTTTAAAGAGTTGTTTAACTATTTTATGTTGTTTTCTTACCTCCCATTGTTGTGCACACTGTATTTCTTTGTACCCAGATGCCTGATCTCCAAAGCTGCTGTAACAATTGAATTTTCCCACAGCGGGATCAATAAAATATATTTTATTACTCAGTCATTCTATTTGTCAGAACAACCATTCTTATTCTGCTACCCTTTTCTTAACGTGTTCTTGATAATCCTGTTTATTTTTCATGAGATTTCTGCTGTAGTCCAAGTTATTCAAGTTATAAACTGACCAATCAGATGTCTTAATAAAGGTAGGTGATCTAACAGCAAACTTTCAAACATTTGACAGATTCTCCCAAGTCTGCTTTCAGTGGTAGGGGTGTGGACTTCAAACAAGCTAACAAATATACTCCTGTAATTACTAAAACATTTAAATCCAGTGACAATGACCTAAAATTACCAGAACTAGTTACCTCTGTGATTAATTTTTCATTGAATAAAACTCTCTTCAAAATATACAAACTCTTATGCAACTTAGATAACGAAGTCTCAATTCCAACAACAAAATGGGATGCAGACTTAGGCAGAAGTACAGACACAAGCTTCTGGTCAGAAATGCGTCTAAATAAATTTACTACCAGACTGACCAAACGGACAGCAATCAGACCACTGTGCTGCAGAACAAAGCAGATTCTCCTGGAGTGAGTTCACTTCTGATGTGATGAAGAGGCTTACCCTGACCATATGTCTGGTGCTGGTGATGAAGGTCTTCCTCTTTGACAGCTCCACTGCATCCAGATTAAACTTCTTTGGGTTCGACTCTACTATACGTTTGCAGTGTGTTAAGAAACTACTTTCTTTGGTAAATGGCGTATACTTATATAACGCTTTTCTACCTTCATTGAAGGCCCAAAGCACTTTACAATCACGGACCCATTCACCCATTCACTAATTCTCACACTGATGGTGGCTCCACTGCCAAACGCTGGTGCCAACCTTCCATCAGAGGCAATGTGGGGTTCAGTGTCTTGCCCAAGGACACTTTGACACATGGGCGGGCAAGTTGGGAATCGAACCTGCAATCCTTCGATCAGAGGACGACTGCCCTTTCCACTGCACCACGGCCGCCCCTTTTGCTCTTTATGCTGAGCTCTTATCCCAGAACAAAACCATAAATTCAGGTGTGTGTAAAGATTTTTAGCCTTAAAAAGATATTGATGGTCTCATCCAGGTCCTCCAGGTCCCACTCAATGGAGCGCAGGCTATTTCGGAGTTCATTGGTCGTCCAGTCGATTTCTTCTTTGGAGGCTCTGCTTCCGTCCTGCAGGAGCTCCCTCCATCTGTAGTGAAGACTCTGAGCTGCATTCACAGCCTTCTGCACCTCCCTAACAAAAACAAAAACACCTGTGAGGTGGAGCTGCACCTCCCTAACAAAAATAC
>BSAI01000228.1:280447-303412 GCA_036245035.1 Adrianichthys oophorus | reverse complement strand
GGAACCACAATGTCTGTTCCAAATCCCTAAGGGAGCAGTCGAAACGTGAAGAAGACCCCCAACCTGAACCCAAACCCAAACCCACCAAAAAAACAAAATCTAATATTCTAGGTTCTCCTCTCTACCCAAGAACAGAGTCACTTACTGTTGACAAGTTAGAAACACTTGAGCCTAAACTTTACACTATTGGGTTTTACACCACACAACTTAAGGATGAATCATTTGATTTCAGAACAGAACTTAAAGATGGTCAAGTTCTAATGTGTTCTTAGCTATGGATTCATCTTTGCTCCTCCATTATTGCATACTTGCGAGTTTTTATCAGAGCTATGATCTCCAGATCTTCTCAATGGCTTTCTTGGGAAACTTTAGGTTCTTTTTGTTTTTTAAGTTTTTGCAGTTTAAAGGTCTTACAGAAAAATAAAATGATTCTTACTCCTAACCAGAAAGCTGGATGAATGAAACCTTTTCTTTTCAGTACCAGCTGCCTTTATTGGACTATCAATCAACAGGAACCCCAGCACACTAAAGTTCACATTGTGGCCATTGGATAGATGGAAGCTCACAGAGTAGTGATCACTGGATTTTGCTCTTAAAATAATGAATCATTTGCTTGATATAATTAGGTAATAATATACAGATTAAAAAAGGATGTTTTTCTTTCTAAACTGGCTGGTAATGAGCTTTTACTCAAGGATGAATATTGAGGTGCGACCTCAGCCTTCAGCCACCTCTGTTTTTTTGTTGTATTTTTCTCTCTCCACTAAATCATTTATTCATAATGAGATTTGCCTTCATATACCAGAGGCGTCTTCCTGTTGTGATCGTCCAATCAAAAACAAGCCTGTTCGCTGAAACCTTACCTGGTCCCCTGTGCAGGTGTGGGAGCTGTCTTCTGGTGAGCTGCTGCTGTCTGTCCTGTTTGATGTGGAGATCATGTCGATAACCTCTGACCCGTGCGAGTACTTCCTGTTTTGTGGAGGAAGTGATGGGAATATTTTTCAGTTGTCTCTGTGCAGTCAGGTGAGTCTGATCTGCCACCTTTGTCTTTACACACTGAGGATTTTATTCATGTTCATTTCACATCTGCTCACCTTTACACAGGATATTTAATAACATGTTCTCACAGCATTTTTCTCATAATAGAGGAACCATATAAATGAATTTAGGATAAAAACTGCATTCCTGAGTATGTCTTCATTTGAATCGCGCTGGACAGGGAGGGACTAACATACCCGCCCACAAACCAGAATTATATTTCTAATAAATGACTGCCGCTGGGCATCAAATATGGCTAAAAACACGACAGGCTTTTTGATTCTGGCTAAAAATGGCACAGTTTAGAGACTACGGGGAACGCTTTTACAAAAGAAAAAAGTATGTATGGAGTGGGAGTTCAAAGACCTGTTCCAATGAAAATTGTTCTTTCTCATGATGGAGGACATTTATGAAGAAAATTAAGATTTAAACCTGTATTTCTGAATATTTTTTGAGCCAATTATTGTGAATCAGGAGCAGCAGAAACTATGCAGTTGGAAAAAACGAGTAGTTGGGATGTAGAAACTACAGTGGGGATCCAAACCCAAACACTTTAGAAAAGCTGAGACCTGACAGTGTCATGGTTTGTTCACAATCATGGTTTGCAAAAAAACAGATGATTTCAATCTGAAAGATTTGAAATTATCTGATCATGTGACCTCGCCCCAACAATCAGCATCATGGGTTCTTCCAGCAGTTGTCCAGAACAATTAAACTGAAAATAGTTGATGCTCACAAAGCAGGAGAAGCTGTAAGAAAATAGCAAAGCCTTTTCAGACGCTGATATCCTCTGTTCAGAATGTCATTAAGAAATGACAGTCAACAGGAACAGAGGAAGTTAAAGATAGATCTGGAAGAACAAGAAAAATGTCAGACAGAGCAGAAAAGCAAGTCCAATCCCACGTTTGACTGCAGCATCCCTCCAGAAAGACCTGCAGACTCTGGAGTTGTTCTGCACTGTTCTACTGTCAACAGATACTTGTACAAATATGGTCTTCATGGAAGAGTCATCAGAAGAAAACCTCTTCTACGTCCTCACCACAAAATTCAACCTTTGAAATTCACAAATGAACAAAGAAACAAGCCTGATGCTTTTTGGAAACAAGTTCTGTGGACCGACCCGGTTCAGATGGAACTTTTTGGGGAAGAAAGGGTCCAGAGTTTCATGAAAAGAACATCTGTCCAACTGTTAAGCATGGGGGTGGATCAATCATGATTTGGGCTTGTATTGCAGCTGGAAACATTTCACCAGTAGAAGAAGAATGGATTCCACCAAATTTCAGCAAATGTTTCACACTAACTTGATGCCATCTGTGAAAAATGAATGAAAAATGATAATGATCCTAAACACAGAGCAGTAGGGAACAGACATCCCAGAAATCTCAAAGAACTGGAAGACTTTCACTAAATAGAATAGACAAATCCAGAGACCTCCAAAAAGTGTTTCCAGACCCAAACTTTTGATCTCCACCTGACAATCTGCTCCTGCAGCTCTGCAGAAACACAGGCTTTTTGATTTTGCCTTAAAACAGCACAATCATAATTAAAAGAGCATTGGAAACAGCTTTACAATAATAAAAGATGATCAAAGTGGAACTTAAAAGACAATCCTTAATGAGGTTTTTATTTTCTTCAAAATGAATATTATTTTTTTATACTTAACAAATAATGATAAAGAAAAAGAAAATGAGTCAACACTTGCTGTGATTTGCTTACTCTTGAAGACTTTTTAAAGACTGGGCCGTATTCATTGCCTACCCCTACGGCTCCTGGTGCTCCAGCTGGAGGACTATTTGGACCTTTAGTGGTGTCTGAACAGGTTTTTTTAAGGGGTAGCCGCAGCGACTTAAGTTTTGTTCCATAAATTAGTTAGAAGTCTTTTTCTAATTTTTTAAAAATCTTTGTCTAACTTATTTCTATAAAACTCAACCTTATTCTGTCTGCGGAGCTTAATTTAAAATACTAACATGGGCGTCTTTGAACTGAACATGAGGCGTTTGATCCCAGTAGAGGTCAAACTGCATCGATGAGGGGCAACAGTGTGCTAAGGTCTGCTATGATGCTGCCAGGTCCAACCAAAGCTTTTTTGTTTGTTTTCAGAGTCTTCTCCGGGAGAGATCCTTTCAGTCTGACAGTGAAGGAAACCAGGTTCTGAAAGGACATGGGTGAGTCCTCACAAGCCTTCCATGTGGGATTTTTTTCTGCTCCATTTCCACTCAAACGGCATACATTTGGATGCGTGTTACACATGAGACTGAGTGTAGTCACGGAGCCGTAAAGAAACTGAGCACAAAGACTGTTAGAACCCAAACAGCACCAGAGCAGGACCAACCTTCTGGATTCAAACAGAGACGATTGTTAGACTCATGAAGAACCACAGATTCATCCTGGTTCTGTAATTGGAGCTGTCTGCTTGTCTTCAGGAACATGGTAACATGTCTCTCCGTGTCAATGGACGGGACGCTCCTGCTCTCTGGGTCACATGATGAGACGGTTCGTGTCTGGGACATTCAAAGCAAACAGAGCATCCGTTGCCTGGCGCACAAAGGTGAGCGTGACCCAGTGTTGTCCTGATTCTAGACGTTTCCAGGAAGTCTCTTAAAGCAACAGACTTCCCTCTCCATTTTCCCTCAGACAGCAATGTCAGAAGTCTTTAGCAGTGGTCCCAACCTGCAAGCTGTGGACCGGTACCAGTCCGTGGTACAGTTGGTACCGGTCCACACAGGGAAAAAACCAGCCTACAGTTTTTTCATTTTGTTATAGTCTTGATTCTGAAGGAAAATGACTGGATTTTCTCTGGATTTTCTCCATCACATCCGACTCATCCTTGACGCATGTCAAGTCACTCGGTCACGTCCTGAAAATCCACTTGGAAAGGTTCTTTTCACAGAAAAAGTCCTGTGAGGACCCAAAAGAAGAGCCTTCAACTTCAAAATAAAAGTATTTAACAGACCCAAACCATGAGTCCAAAGACGGATTTATTGGGACAGTTGTTCCCACAGACTAAAACTATAGAAATGCAGAATATTCAGCCAGCTGTCTAATGTTATGAAGATGCTGCTACTAAAGTTGTTTATTTACATTTATTATTATATTTAGAAAATATCTGTTTTTGTGACATTATTTTCCATCTGTTGTACCTTAAAAGTCAGGTGAGGCTGAAGTTGGCGCCTGATATATTTTTTTTTTTTTTGGCTTCCATTTTTGACAGTCATGGGTTAAAGGGAAAATCTGTCACATGTAACGGTTCCTACATGAAATCTAGTGAACAATTAGAGTCTAAAGCAGCTGCAGATATTTTACAAAGGAAGAAGATGAACTTTCTCCTCAAAAGTCAAGGGAACCTCAAACAAACAAATCAGATGCCCGCTTCAGCCTGGTTCAGGCCAGGTCTGTGAAAAGATTGTCTGACATAAAGCGGTCCGTGGCCTGAAAGAGCCTTAGAGCACATAGCACCAGTAGGAGAAGTTCTCCTGACCAGACTGAAGTCGTCTAACATAAATAAATGACTGATTTAGAACAGCAAACTTCTATATCTGTTCAGGCTGTTCTTCACGTTTCTCGTTTTTTCTTCTGACTTCTTGAAAAATGAAAACAATTACAGTTCAAGTTCCACCAATTGTCCCATTCCTGAGTCTGTAAAGTTAGTTTTCTGCATTGAGCTAATCGCTGAGGTGAGCTGCAGTCACACGGTTGGTTGAACCCCCAAATCGCCGCTTGATGCTGAGAATGAAGCCAGGAGGCTAAATGTTTCAGGACATTCTGCTTCAATCATGGATTCAAACCCTGAGCTGGGAAAGGATGAACTAAAAGAATATTATTCCCTCATTTAAAGGGCTCATTCCATGCAAAATCAACCTTTTAAGGTTTTAAGTGGATTACACTTGTCATTGCTCGCTATAAAGAGCCCCAAAGCAGTATTTTATCCATTCATGCATTTTTGAGTAATCCTCCAAAAACCACCCTTCCTATCCGCAGCCCCTCCCACACCCACAAAAACCAGCGGGTCCTCACCGTGGTGACCAGTGAGAACATCCTCTACCAGGACAAGTCTGAGCTGCAAGCCCCGCCCCCAAGCTAACACACACACCTATGTTCTCCGCAGAGCTAACGCTGATCAGCAAAGCTTTTTTTATTTGAAATTCACAATACCATATATCTTCCAATCGTGTCCTGTTTCCAGTAAATGCCGGGTCTAACCAGTGTTTGTTGTTTTAGGCTCCAGGCTCCTTAAAAGATGCCCCCCCACACACACACACACACACACACACCCTCGGTCGGGCACAGTCGTCCAGACACTGAGTGTATTTGTGATGTGAGTCAGTGTAGCGATGGGCGGGACTACTAAAGGCCATATCCACATCCATCTTTGCAAAAATGTGGATGTTTGTTTTTCGTGGGAGAACGCAGACACGCTGATGAGCTCTAGGACGCCGTCATGAAATGTGTGGTGCCCAGACGGAGCGGCAGGCGGAGCCTCAGAGATCAGGTCGTTTTACTTCCGGGTAGGAAAAAACTCACAAAGATAAGTCATATTTCATAAATCATTTGTTCTTTAGTGTGCAAAAGGTAATATATGAATATAGTTTAATCTGAAAAGCGTAAGAAATGCATGGAACAAACCCTTTGAATGCAGGTTCATCTTGATCATTTTTATCAACATGGATTCTAACTTTGTACTTGGGATCGGTTCATATTTTCCTACACCTTAGCAGTTCATTTGTTCCAGTGTCTTAATGAATGTTGTGAAATATTATAAATATTTTGAGGCAAACGTCTCTGATGGTTATGTTTTCATCACCACCCCCCCCGTCCTGATTTTCACTCTGTTAAATACTAGAATGACAAAAGGATGGCAGATGCTTGAATCAGTACAAACTCTCCATTGATCAATAAAGGTGTCAACGATCGGCATCGGTGTTTACCGTCGTAGAGGTTGGCCTCCCATGATCTCTCTGCAGAGACCTGCATGCCTTCAACAGGAGCCTGCAGCGCTAAGACAAAACTCCTCTGGTTCACAGCGTGCATCTTTGCTGAAATGCTTTGGACAACGCCGGCTTCTTCTTTTTACAGATATAAGAATTCTGCAATGAACCTGAAACTGTCCAAAAAATTATGAGTCAATTATGAGACGTAAATGTTATTATTTTAAATTGCAAAAAAAAAAAAAAAAAGATCAAAACAGTGTTTATGTTTTATGGCATCAAACATGTGGAAGCAAAATAAAATTGTATAAATACATAAACAAAGCAAAAACAAGGTCAAAACAATGTAAAAAATGTCTAAAAACCAGACCAAGCTCCTCTAAACTACATACCATGTTCCAGGTATTTATTCCACAGTGAATCTCACTACATTTATGCGTCTTCTGAAAAACTAAAACCATTTTTGAAACGTTTAACATCAAATTTTGAATGAAGACGATGTTGATTGAGGGCCCAGTGTCATTCCTGCTTCATTGGAAACAGCCGAAGCATTCATTATGAATGTAGATGTTGTTCTGAAAGGACACAAATACCTGTTTATTTAATATTTAAGAGTCTAGAGACCTAATGCATTGTCTATAAAACACTGAGGTCACGTTTGTTTTCTCTGGGATGCTTGTTCACTGACGGGCTTCAGAGCTTTTACTCCATCCTTGAACTTTCCATGATCCCAATACTTTCTGCCTGCGTCTTCAGGTCCTGTGACGAACGCCGTCATCATGCCAGCTCCTGCTAACATGTTCCTGCCTGACAGTCGGCCTGCTGTCCCTCTGCCGCGCTTCAGCAGGCACCATCACACAACCGAAGACGAGGGTGAAGAGGTGGGGGAGATCTGCGTCCGGCCCGCTCTCTACGAACAGGTGTGTCTGCATGTGTGGCCTCTCTTCTGGCTTCCTGGAGTCTAAAATGTACATTTGTTCTAAAGAGGATGAAATGGGACTCAAGTCAACTGTTGCTTAAAGGATGCATTGAAGTTTTCCTCCATTATCAAACGGAATGCAGTGAAAAAACGTCTGAAAAACACAAGTGTCTTTATTTAGAAGAGCAACATCCAAAAGCTCATATTCCTTCTGTGTTTTCTTAATAAAAAACCCCTGAAGCTGAATCTCTTTCCTCAAACATCTGCTCCCTGCACGTCTGAGAGAGGATCGCATTAACTGACAAGCTGTGGTTTCTCTGTCTGCTTCCAGGAGGAGGAGACGTACCTGGAGAAGGCAGAAAAACTCTACACGCTGATGACTGCGGTCACTGACAGGGTGAGGGGGCGGGGCTTAAAGTTAAGAAACAGCTGCTGTTTGTGTTTCCCTTTGTCATCATGGACACTCTGCTCTTTAAACTGAATTTGAAATAATCTGTTCATGGTTCTGAACATCCACCTGCAGCAGCTGAAGGTGATGGAGTTAACGCCTGTTTTCTCTGAGTGAATGAAGCATCAGAACTACGCTAAAACCATGTTTACCATGTTTGCCATGTTTACCATGCTTACCAACAGGCCAAATGTTTTATAGAAGTTCAGTTATATCAGGAAAGTTCTTGTTCTCTTTGCACTTTTTGCAAGTGGACAACAGCAGCCCGTGTGTGAAGATCGCTGCACCCATTGGCCAGAAGCCATTAGGGCAGGGCGCCATAACTTCAGAAAAACGGTCATGGAGGTGTAGCGTGCTGCACTAGTTGGGATAATTCATCCTTGTTACATTTTCTAAAGGCCTTCTGAAGTTCAGAAGCAGCTGTTTCTGTGTCAGTCTTGGGACGGCTGCTGGTCAGGTGACGTGTCCGGTGTGCTGCAGGAGAAACATCAGCGCCTGATGGTTTTGTTCATTGAGGTTACTTTTTCATTTCTAAAGGCTGATGTTTTTTTTAAGGGAGGTGGACTCGAAGTCTGTCCACACTGTAGGAAAACTGTTCCAGAGTCTGTTTGAAAACAGACCACCAGTGTAAATAGTTCTCCGTCCTTTTGTTTCAGACCAGGTTTAACACGAGTGGGTTCACACTCTAGACCGGGATGTCAAACTCCAGGCCTCGAGGGCCAGCTGCCTGTGGTTTTTCAGAAATAATGATAAGGTAACCTGCTGTTGATGACCTGGATCAGGTGTGATTCACCAGGTAAGGAGCTTCAATGGCAGGTTGGTTAGAAAACACGAAGGACATCGGCCCTTGAGGCCTGGATTCTGACACTCCTGATCTGGACTCGTGTAGAATGTGTAGATTCAGCTTATTGAGTAGATATCTGAATTGCATGTAAATGTGGAACGTAAAAAGGTTGTGTCCCAGAGCAGTCCTGGACTGAAGGATCAGGTTATTTTCACTATTATATGGGCTCAATATAAGGACCACAGCTGCAAGTTCACACATAAATCAAGTTTCATCATACCGCAAAATAAAGCTGCCCAAACACGTAGGTTTGCATATGTGTAGAAAGGGAGCTGCATTTGTGAAATAATTTCAAGAATAAAACAGTTACATGTTAGCTTTTTTTTCTTTCTAATGTGGGAGTCCAACTCACAATTCCTGCATTGGAAGGAAAAATTGCTATGTATCTGAATCAAAAGGCCGCGGCAGGAACTGCTGAACCAGCACAGACCACTGCCCTTTTATTCAAGCACATAAGGGACACAACTAAACACTGGAAACTCCAAACCTGTGCGATCAATGTCGCGTGATGCAGAAGAAGCTTTTGAATTAAAACAAACCTTCTCTCAGGTTGGCTCATGATTATTGCCACAGTTGATAGTGTCTATTGTGTTGCAGTTGGTGTGTGGTGACGGTGAGAATACAAAAGTTGATGTGGCAGAGCTGAAAGAAGAAGTCCAAATTCTGAAGAAGGTCAACAGAGAGCTTTACGAGTTCTCCACCCAGCTGCTTACCAAGCCAACATGAAAAATAAACCTTTTAGAATGAACTCTTGTCTGTTTGTTTGATTTGAAACATGTTTTTTTGGGGGGGTTTGGCTGATTTTATTTCTTTATTTTTGCATTCCTTAAAATGACTGGTATATTTGAGAAAAATGAAGTTCATTTGTATGCTGTGCAGCTTTTTACTAGTAGATAAAGTCTGAGGGCCTAAAGCGAAATTAAACAAACTGGCAGTGTTGTCCCAATGACAGCTGAACTGCACAAGAATTGAATTTCAATTTGAATTTTGGGTGAAAAAGCTTCTGAAATAGGCAGTTATTGAAATGGATATTTTGCTCCAGCTCCACTAAGAACCGTTTACCCTCATCCTTTCAGAAATACAGTGTCTCTCTAAAGTGAGTACACCCCTCACATTTTTGCAGATCTTTATTTTGCAGATTTTTCATATCTTTTCATTGGACCAAACTGCTGAAATGACACTTTGATAGAATGAAACGCAGTCAGTGTTATAACAATGAAAATCTATTTCTCTCTTCAAAATCCATTGTAATAGAGACCTCAATGGTCAAACCCCTGGCAACAACAGTGAAAATGTCTAAATGAGTCATTTTCCTTCCCCAGAGCCATGTCATTCATTAGTGTTGTGATGTCTCAGGTGTCAATCGATGGCAGGTTTGGTCAACTTTGTATGAAAACTCTCAAATTGGTCACTGGAACATAAACATGGCACCTCATCGCAAACAACCCTCAGAAGTCTGAAAAAAGTATTGTTGCTTTACATAAAGATGGCCTAGGTTATAAAAAGATTGCCAACACGCTGAAATTGTGCTGTGGAACAGGTCTGACTGAGAACAGGCCTCGCCGTGGTCGGACACATTCTCAGCATCACAGACGTGAGTGCTTGGAGCAACGCGGCAGAGGCTGAAGGACTGGGGGTGAGCCTGTTGATGCTCAGACGATACGCTGCACAATGTATCAAACTGCTGTCGTCCCAGAAGAAAGCTTTTCCTGAAGATGACACACAAGAAAGCCTGGAAACAGTTTGCTAAAGACGAGCAGGAAAAGGACATGGATTGCTGGAACCGTGTTCTGAGATCTGATGAGACCAAGATAAAACTATTTGGGTCAGATGGTGTCGAGCATGAATGGTGTCAACCAGGTGAGGAGTCCTCACAGGAGCGCTTCCTCCCTTTCAAGCAGTCTATCTTTTGATGTTTGACACGTTGATTGATTGTGTTACATTTGTGTTATTCTTATTCTTGCCTGCTTGAAATAAACCATTTCCAATCCGTTTCCTGTACAAAGACAAGTGTGTTTTGCCAACAGTTAAGCATGGTGGTGGGAAAGTCATGGTCTGGGGCTGTATGTGGGCAGCCAGCACTGGGGAGCTACAGGTCATTGAAGGAAACATGAATACTAACATGTATTGAAGCAGAGCATGATGCCTCTCCTCCAGAGACTGGGCTGCATGGCAGTATTCCAGCATGAAATGACCCCAAACACACCTTAAGATGACCACTGACTTGCTAAAGAGACTAAGGGTCAAAGTGATGGACTGGCCAAGCACGTCTCCAGATCTAACACAATCGAACATCTTTGGGACGTCCTACAATGGAAGGTGCATAAAGACTGAAGTGTCCGCCAGCGCTGTGATGTCATCATGGAGGAGGACTTCACTGGTAACCTATGAAGCTCTGATGAACTTAAGGACAGTGATGGACAATGATGGTGGACACTAAATATTGACACTTGCCAGGGGTTTGGCTATTGATGTCTCTGTTACAAGAAGGAAACACAGAGTAGCACTGCAATCCAAGATGAACACAGACTACTTTTCATTGTGTCAGAAATTTATTTTTGCAGTGTTGTCCCAGGAAAAGAAATAAATATCTGCAAAAATGTGAGTGGCGTACTCACTTTTGTGAGATCCGGTACATGTATATTGTTCAGATGACTAAAGCTAACGTTTCTGGCTGATTCCTTTTCTTTGGTCGTGGTTGCAGGTGATGGTAAATGAATCTGCAGGATTTCAGTGAAGTTGTTGGTTCTCTGCTTTGTACACCATGCTTTTGTATGAAGACTCTTAGATCAGCCCTTTCTCCCACATAAACTTTCAAAGTCAAAAAAGGTTTCATCTTCCAATGTGATAAAAAGCAAGCTTTATGCCGGCAGCACCAGCACCAGCACCGCCTCATCAGGTGGGAAACTTCAAAGCTTTCATCGGTTTACATCAATCCCTTTGATTCCTGCGGTTAAACGCAGACAGAGCGGCAGCGACCATGAATGATAAAGCCACGAGCAGGAGCAGTGGTTTATTTGGAGGTGAGTCTGCACAGATGTGACCACAAAGACTCTTCAGAGCTCAGATGATGCACATTCTTCATTGCTGTTGGGTGATAAACCTGAAAGGGGGTGAGAGTCTTCTGGTTTTAACACAAGGTCTCCCTTTGGTGTTCACTGCTTTACTCTGACGTTTTCATGACATTAAAGCACCCAATGGAAGCTCCCAAACCCCCCCCCCCGGCTAAACAGCAGGTCTGTGAACAGGTTTGGGAAGGTCACTGTGCTTGTGTCTATAAAGTTAACACATGCAGTCTTTTTCCTAAAGTGAACTTCTGTCACCTCTGCTTCTGATGAAAAAGCTGTGGTGACATGAGCATCGCCTTTCAGAGAGAAGACCACATTATTTATGGCACAAGATCACCTTCTGATCCCCGCGTTTAAAATCCTGATCCAGCTGGTTCATCAGCAGCAAGTTCTTCTTCCACAAATAGAGCTGATGATTTTCTGTGTTCTGGAGCATGTCGAGCTCACAGCTGCTTTTCCTTCTTACTTTTCTTCTGACTGAATGAGTTTTAGTGCTTTCTAGAGAAGTTTTGATGTTGAATCTGCTGTTGCTGGTAGTTCTTCCCACCAGTTTCAGATTAAACTATAGCCAACAACAGCTTCCAGCGTTTTGCAGCCTTAGACGTTAGATAACTACTTAGAGTTATCATGTAAAGCCAGAAAACAGCAAACACTCCGGAAAGTTCCCTCTACTACTTATTAAATATACATAAGATGAACAGCATCTGATCAAGAAAAACATTCAAGAAAATGTCACTCGTGTGCTGTGTAAGTTATTTCTACTAAACATGAAGAGCGGATCGATCCCTCAATCAGGAGTTCACCAGCAGCTGTTGACACAGCTTTTACTTTTCTGCTTTTACTGGTAAGTTTCAGTCATTTTCTGGGACTGAGCAGGCGTCTCCACCGTCATCGGAGGAGGGTAAGGCAGAGCTGCAGTCTCACCTCCATTTTGAGAGGAAACTAAACGTGAAGCAGAGGAACGAAAGAACAGAAGCTGATCCAGTTTCAGCCCGTCAAGTCCAAAGTCACTGCACTGATTTTAGGGTGGGAAATACTCAACTAATTGATTTCATTTTGGTCTAAAACTTTTACTCGAAGACAGTTCCGGCTGTTCCAGTTTGCAGTGGCAGGCATGGTTTCTTGTGCAACATGAAACGTCAACCAGCCCCATCAGCTGACAAACCGAGGCACTGCATCATCCAGGAGAACAGCGAGACCCCCTCAGGAAGGGCTGTCTGGTGAGCTCTGCTTATCGGCTGCTTTGCAGCTGCAGTCAGTTCCTGCATCTTGGGAGAAGGAGCAGACGGCGTCAGAGTGGAGTGGCCCTGATGGTATGGTCTCTGGAGCTGCGATCACCTGCAGGGCTCCAGCAGCAGGTGAGGCATTGCTTTCTTCTGTTTTAGATTCAATTCCTATGGAAACTATGTTTGGATCTTCAGCTCCTGCTGCTGCTTCTCCTATCCAGAACTCCGCCACCACGCTGACCTCAGCTTCTGCTGTACCTGGACTTGCAGACACTCCTCCTGACTCCACTGAGGATGACAGAGCTTCAGTGATGATGGCGGCAGTTTGAGCAACCCAGTTCAACTCGGACCGAACTTCCCCTGAACTCGCTGTGGTGCCTGAGGTGGAGGGTGAAAGGTCAGGGTCGGGACGAGGACCAGCGGGATGATCAGTGTCGGCTGCTCCTGGCTGGGTGGCGTTGACGGGCCCCGGATCACCTTCTGCAGCAGCTCTGTTGTTGTTGTTGAGGTTGTCCTGCAGAGCAGTTTGGTTCTGACCCGCCTGCTGGTTCTGCAACAGCATTTCCTGGATCCGGATTTGCTGCATGATGGCAGGAAGCTCATAGTGGTGGAAGAAGTAGATCATTGAATGCTGCACATGGAGAAGACGAATAGCATAAAGAAGTGGGTTAGAAAGGCTCGGTTAATGTAGCTCGACAGTAAATGAGGCAGGTATGAGGACAGGTAAGGTTCTGACCTGGATGAAGAGCCAAGAGGTGACCAGGGCAAGACTGCTATACTGGCCGTTAAAGCGGTAGTGGTAGGCGTAGAAGGCGAAGTGGTACAGGTAGAAAAACCTGCATCAGCAACAGAAGCCACATTTCTTTGTTGAAACAGCTCAGCGTTTATGTCATATTAATCATCTGTGACCGGGTCAGGGTCAGGGGTCAGAGTCAGGGTTAATTCACATGTAGTTTTGTTTGTGGAGCATAGACCCTGTGGAGTAATGCCAAATGTGAACCTTTGTCTGCCATTTTGGGAGTCAAGCTCACATAGTTTTGATAGATCCGACAGGTAAAATCAGCAACTATGGTGTAGTGAAATATTCACCAAATGTCCTCATAGTCCACATGTGTTACTGGTGGTTATCACAACAGAAAAACTCCAAATTCAAGCCTCTAATTTGACCAATTTCTGCAGGATTGAGACAGAAAACGATGATGATTCACTGCAGTCAAATAGGAAGGGTGATAGCCGATACCAGCAGAACATGAGGGGAATACTTTGTCATGTCTGCCATTGGTTCCACTTTTTATTTGTCTCAAAAGTGATACATATGAAGGGGTTGGTACTGTTTGGGTGTGATTCAGTGCCAACCTTTTTTTAAAGGGTTCTGGAATTAAATGGTGCTCAAACCTGTGGTAATGTTGAGCCATAAACCATAAGTAGAGACACCAGACGTCTGTTGACCTTACAGCCCTTTACTGTCTTGTCAACGACAGAGAGAGAGCGAATCAAAGGCAGCCAGTCGACAAACGATCAACACGGCAGCGACGCTCTGTTTGACTCCCACATATTGACTTCTAAAATGATGGAGAGAACGTTCACTCAGGCGCTGAGATGTCATGTGCAGGGGAACTTCTTAAAACCGAATTGGTGTTATTTTTTGTTGACCAAAGTCTGACAAAAAAATTGTCATGACCAAACTGTCATGAGAAATAAAGGTTTTTTTGATGACATTCATGCCATTGTGTGGGTTTTCTCCAACTTCCTCTCAAAGTCATAACACAAAAGCGTGCGTGTGGTGATAGAGCGTCACTGTGCAGCTCTGTGACTGCACTAAAGGGTATCCTGTTAACACTGAAACACTGGAGATGTCACAGGCTCAGGTTAAAACACAGGCTCTGACAAACTAACTTAAACCAGGGATAGGCAACTCCAGGGCTGCATTTCTACATGTTTTCCAACATACCACGCTCTGGCATGTTCCAGTTGGCTGGACACACCTGAACCAGGTAGTCAGTCATGAGTAGGGCTTGGATATCTGGACATCTTGCAGACACTGGGGCCCTCGAGGCCCGGAGTTGATTATCCCCGTATTGGACCATTTATATGAACATCATGAACCAGCTAACGCTAACGTGGAAAAAAGAGACTTAAGCCGCTTCACCATTCACGTTGATTGCATAAATATATCCCTACTGTAAAGTGTTATATATCAGCACAAAGCTGCTTTCCAGAATCTGCTGGAATTCCATTAATTCCGTAAACAGTTTAGGAACAAAAGAAGTTGAAAGAATGTCAAACCTGGAGCTAAAGTTCTGGTATTGAAGGAGTGTGGTCATGTGACTCTCACCTGAGCCAGTGGCGTTTGCTGGTGTTGGTGTGGCAGCAAATGGCATCATACTGATCGGCAAGCCAAACAATGAGAATGATGTAGAAGGCTGTTGTGGTGTCATTGAAGAACTCTGACATGATGGCCTCCATGCCTGAGAGAAGAAGACAGAGGCTAACACCGCAACAATAATCTGTTTAGAATGTTCAGATCACATATCAGACAGTCTTAACCTGTCAGCGGTTAACGATCGTTTCTAGTCACATTTCAAAAGACCAGAATTCCTAAACAAGGCAATAATCACAATGTCAAGAGCTCCCACATATTAGATGGACAATATACAGAGGGAACGGGGGTATTCAGACCCCTTAAATTTTTCACTCTTTGTTATATTGCAGCCATTTGATAAAATCATTTAAGTTCATTTTTTCCTCACTAATGCACACACAGCACTCCATATTGACAAAAACCAGAATTTTTGACATTTTTGCAGATTTACTAAAAAATAAAAACCTGAAATATCACATGCAAGTATTCAGATCCTTTGCTGTGACACTCATATATTGAACTCAGGTGCTGTCCATTTCTTCTGACCATTTTTGAGATGGTTCTACACCTTCATTTGAGTCCAGCTGTGTTTGATTCTACTGATTGGACTGGACTTGACCCCCCCCCCCACCCCGGGCCTGACCCCCCCCCCCACCCCAGTTGGATGAATCTATTAATTTCAAAAAAAAAAAAAAAAAGAAAGCCACGAGCGGCGTTGGATGGCCCGCAGGAGCTACCGTCCCCCACCGCCCTCCTCTAAGTGCCTCCGTCGTCCGACTCTACACGCCACCTCTGGCCTCACCGACTACCTGTGATCCAACCACACTTGCTAAGCAGCCGCTATGCAAGCCTGACTCCCCCCCATAGCAACGGAGGTTATTTGCTAACCACGCCACATTCCCAATATGTTTAACCGCCTCAGATGGAAGAAGCTGGTCTTTACCACTTAGCTGATGTGAGAGTCCAGCTTAAAATCACTGACCGTTTGAAAACCCAAGTTTAAAACAGTATGTTCAACATGTGAAGCCAAGGACCCAAATCCATCTTAAAGGGGTCACAGGAGCCGCTTGGACCAAACACCATCACTTCTGTTTTTTGGTCGTTAAAAAACCTGAGGGCCATCCAATCTTTTATGTCATGTAGACAAGACAGGAGTGGTGTTGTAGAGGAACCTTTCCTGTTTATGGGGACATATACCTGACTATCCTCAGCATAACAATGAAAGGAGACTCCATTTTCCTCATGATTGAGCCCAGTGGAAGGAGGTATAAGGAATAAAGAAGAGGTCCTAAAATAGAGCTTTGAGGAACCCCCATAAGACAGAGGTGCTGTGGCAGAAGGAAATCCAGATAAGCTCACATTCACAGTTCCATCAAAATGTCAAAAAATATGCAAGTAACAGGAGTACACGCACATGCCGTTTACAATCTACAACTTTGAATTGAAACATTTTTTTTGCAGTTGCTTCCCAATGATGCCCAAGAAGTTAGGAGATGATTGATAAAAATCCCTAGGATGCAATTTTCATTTCTAACTGCTACTAAAGATGTTTTTTCTTTTTTATTCAAGATGGCAGCCTCTTCTCGAGGTCAAAGGTCAACAAAACTCAAGGGGTTGTTGTAGACTTAAGCTGGAGGCATCCGTGTGAAATTTCATGAAAATTGCTGAAACAAAGGATTCATTTTTCCATGATTGAAAATCAGCAAATCTCAGATTTTGACACAAATGGCCGTGTGGCCATCCTATAATAATTTCCTTTGGATATCTCCGACACAGGTATGTTGGTTTCATTAGTGGATTCCAATTTTGTTTTTTTCACTGCTGAGCTACTGAACTCATGGATACTCTTTTTATGACATTCCAACATTTTTTTTTTGGCTCCATAAGTGATTCCTTTTTTTTACGGTATTGCTCACTGTGGTGCCATCGTCTTGTGGGGGAGGGCTCTTTCACTATGCCAAGAGTTCATTTTCAATTTTTCCTAGCTGTGTGCTAATTTTGATGAGTTTTTGAGTATGTGGCGGGGGTCAAATTTTCACTCAGAGATACAGAAACAAAGAAGAAATTTAGGAAAAACATTCCAGAAACAATATGGAAGCTTCTGCGGTTAGGATTGAGTGTGTCACGATGTTTATTTAGTCTTGTACTACACACTGGTCATGCCTGTTTGGGTTGCTTCCTTTCCTTTGAGGTCTTTTGGGGGCTTTTTATGCCTTTTTTCTATTCTTTTCTTTTTTTTTGTTGTTGTTGCGAAAAACAAAATGGCGCTTGCAGTCCTTGACTAATTGTGTTTACCCTTTATAAATAATAAACTCCCAAAAAACTGTCAAAAAGTTTTCATACCATGATAAATTTGTTTGAAAACATGAACACGAGCTGATACAAAAGGGTTTGATTGGCAGCTAAAGGTGACCATCATCTCCTGTGACTCGTTTGGCTGGAATCAATGTGCATGCACCAAAGATCTTCCAACAGACCCATGCGTCCTTCACCCAGTGCTGCACTGACATTTCTGGATCCTGAGTCACGGGTAAAGCTAAAGAGCTGTCAACAGGAAAATGTAATTAAACTGTACAAAACATGAAATATAGGAAGATATCCAAGGAACTGAGAATGCCAGTGAGCAGTGTTCAAACTTTGATCAAGAAAGTGAGGGGTTCTGTTGAAACCAAACCACAGTCCTCCCATTAGACATGTCGCCAGTCTGTCACAGGGGCCACATTCACATCCACACCTAGAGACAGTTTAGAGCGACCAATGAACCTATGAAGCATGTTTTTGGACTGTGGGAGGAAGCCGGAGAAAACCCACACATGCACGGGGAGAACATGCAAACTCCACACAGAAAGGAGCCCTGTTAGTGACACTGTTTCAGGTCCCCCAGCCAGGACTTGAACCAGGAACCTTCTTGCTGTGAGGCAAGAGCGCTAACCACTGCGCCACTGTGCAGCCACCACAGTCAGGTAGACCAACAAAATGTTTTGCAACAACAGCCAGAAAAATCATCAGGGATGCAAAGAAAAACCCACAAATAACTTCAGCTGTGATCCAGGACTCTGAAAAACTGGTGTGGATGTTTTAAAATGTACATCAGGAGGCATCTGGAGAAAAATGGGGCAAATGCAACAAAATAGTTTGTTTACAATTCACCAAACGGCACAGAGACAAGCCTCCAAACTTCTGGACCAAAGTTATTTGGAGTTATGAGACCAAGAAGGAAAGTTTGGGCAACAACCATAAATACTACATTTGGAGAGGAGTCAACAAGGCCTATGAGAAAATAACACTATTCCTACTGTGAAACACGGAGGCGGCTCACTGATGGTTTGGGGATGTGTGAGCTACAAAGGCACAGGAAACTTGGAACAAAATTAGAGCAAGATGACTGCAGCACATTATCAGAAGATACTGGAGGAAAACTTACATTCTTCAGCTCGGAGGCTCCGCATGAGACCCACTTTTCAACATGACAACGATCCAAAACACAAGTCCACCTGTCATTGGTTCCAACAGAACCAGGCGAATGTTCTGGAGCGGCCGTCTCAGTCTTCTGACCTCAGTATGATTGAGCCATTCTAGGGGGGGGGATCTAAAACGGGCAGTTCAAGCAAGACAACCCAAGAATGTAAAGGAACTTGAGGTTTTCTGCCAATAAGGATGGACTGCTTTACCGTTAGAGAAAATAAAGAATTTCATCCTCAACGACCACAGCAGACTTCAAGCTGTCATTGATGCAAAAGGAGGAAATACAAGTATTAGGAACTGGGGTATGTACATTTTTGTACATTTGTTTAATTTAGGAAGTTCCTGATGTCATTATGATTTTAAAAGAGTTAACACTGTTAAACAATAAATGGCTACACCCAACTACTAACTATGAGTGGAAAAAACTTTTTTTTGTTATCATTCATATTCTCTGAAATATAGCATAGAATTCATCATTTCTTCCAGATATATAAACCTATGAGCACATCTGTACAGCTCAAAGTGACTGTCATTCAGACGAAGCTCATGTAGTACAGGAGTCCACAAACTATGGCCCGCGGGCCAGAAACAGCCCGTCCCCATTTAGACTGGCCCACTAATTTTCTAGATTCCCCCTTGTCCCCGTCAAACAGAGTGGAAAAATGGCGAAAAAGCTGGGTAAAAGAAAAATAGATTCTGAATGCAGGGTATTTAACCCGCAGTGGACAAACGATTACTTCTTTGTTCAATGCTAAGAAAGGGCTGTTTGTTTGATCGGTCAAGAAACGGTGCTGGTATTCAAAGCATACAATCTGCGCTGTCACTCCGTCACAAAAACAGATACGATAGCTTGCAAAGCCAAATACGAGATGACAAACTTTCAAAGCTGAAAAGTGGATTGTTGGCTGAGTATTTGCATTTGTGCTACATGCTCAGCCGAACCGAACATCCGTTCAGGCCTGCTTTCAGGTTGCTCATCTGTTGCTAGGAGCGGGAAACTAGTCACTGATGCAGAGTTTGTGAAGGCTTGTTTGAATGTTGTTGTGGAGGAGCTCTGCCCTGAGAAGGAGGAAGTTTTTAATGCCGTGAGTCTGTTGGCGAGTACAATAACCAAACCTACAGAAGAAATTGGGAGTAACGCATCTGCCAGCTACAACAGAAAACAAAGGAATTTTTCTTTTTTCATTAGCGCTGGATGAAACCACAGACTTTCAGGACACAGTGCAGTTTCTCATGTTTATTCTTCAGACTTTGACATGAGTGAGGAGCTGGCAGCACTCCAAAGCCTCAAAGATACAACGACCAGAGAGAATATTTTCAGAAAAGTCTGCCAAACCATGGAAGCTTGGATTTGGACTGGTCAAGCTTGTCAGCATCATAACTGACGGGGCTTCAAGCATGGTGAGAACATCTCAGGGATTAATAGGACACATGAACCGAGTGATGGAAGAAAGGGGAACTCACCGCCCCGTTACAAGTCCACTGCCAAATTCACCAGCAAGTGTTGAAGTGGGATTCTGTCATGGTGTCATGCATCAACTTCATCAGAGCAAAGGGACTTTTACACAGGCAGTTCCAACAATTCCTGTCTAAACTGGAGTTCAAAGTGTGTGGAAGCACTTGAAATGCTGAAGGCGGAGTTCGGTGTGCAATTCTGTAAATTACATGTTAATGCAAAAGAAATCAGTCTTTTCCAGAACGCCTTTGTTGCCAACATCAATGAAGCCTTCTTATCAGTCTGTGTTGGCCAAGTTACAGAACTGTGATGTTCTGAAAGGTGCATTCAAGCCCAACAGTCTCATTGACTTCTATGCCGCCCTACCCTAACATAAAAACACATGCAATGAAGATGTCCATTTGGGAGCACATATATTTACGAGAAGACTTTTTCACACATGAAACTCCTGAGATCAAGATTGGAAGATGAGCATCTGCATCCGTTCTTGAGGCTGGCTGTGACTAGAATGGAACCGGACTTCACACTCCTCACCAGCCAAATGCAAGCCCACAGTTTGCACTGATGAACATCCAGGGTAAGTACACTTATCTGGCTGGAATGAGTCCTTTTGAGTATTAACAAATATATTCATACTAATTTCTACACTTCACAGAGAAGTTGATGAGAGAGCTGCAGACAGTGGTGTCCATAGCCTACCGGAACTTAAAAGACACAGGAACACTGAGAGACTGGTCACGAGTCATTCAAGAGAAAGCAGGTCTCCCGACACAAATGTTTATTGCTGTATTAACACATTTTATTTAGATAGAAATTATTTTTTGAGTATATATATATTCCAATAGACCATTTGTTGTATGTTTTATACCTTTGCTATTTGTTTTAATACATTTATTAGTCCAAATTTAAAATTCACACGACATCAAAGAGAGGTAAATATGATGATGTCCAACTGATATAAAGGTTGTGACGTCAGTTTGATTTGCACGTTCAACTTGTTTTTGACCTCAACTTGATATTGAGGATTGATGTTGATTTGACGCCACACATTCCAACATCAATTGCCCACTGGGACAGAGTGACGCTGAGGGATGGGGAGGCAGCCTGCTCGGGCCTCCTGAGCCTAATGATTTTTTTTGTTATTTTCATCGAGACAATAATAAAAAGCCCTAGTTACCTCAAGGTAACCCATGAGCTAACCTCAAAGTCACTGTCAATCACACATACAGACCAAATCTCCCCCCCTCAGCCCCCCTGCCCTAGTCCTACCCCTCTTTTTGCATTTTTTAAACTCAGAGTGCAATCAGCCTCCAGATGTTCCGTTGTGCTACCCTTTAATTTCAATAAATTAAAGATCCTTGGTGTCGTTCACATCAGACACGGAAGCGCCGCAGATCTCTGTGCGGGCTCTGTGCAACGAAACGCTTCGGCATCTGGTCTACTTTTATCATGAGCCGCGAGTGATCCGCATCAATACTGGAAGGAAGTTACGCCACGACACACAAGAAAACCCGGTCAATTTTCATATACAACTACATTTTTACAATAAAACAGCGATTGACAAATGCAATCATACTTTTGTATCTAAACAGACTGCAGAGATGAAAATAAACACACAAAAACAAACAAACACATACACACACAGATCAATGTAGAGGGGTGGGCCGGGGTTGGATGTAAAAAAACAATCAACAAGAGAGAGGCAGAGAGCAGTTGGCAACAACTCAAGATGGATGACGTAGAACTATTTGCAGAACTGGAGAAGGGAGTTGTGAAGAGTTGTGTGATCCCCATGTTTTATAAGGACATTAAAAAAAAACAATTGGTGCAAGGCTGTTGCAACAGCAATTGGATTAGCAAGTAAGTACAGTCTATTGGTTGAATCAAATGGAGTCTCTTCACGAAATCAAGAGTCCATGATGCAGTCCATGCAGAAGACACTGTCGACTGTCACAGAAAAATACGTGTCTGGTGTGATCTGCAAGTGAAAGCGGATAGTGTGCGCACTCCGTTCCGCGTCCAGTGTGAACCTGGTGTAAAGGTTGCATCACCTTACCAACAAGTGCAAGGATAACAGTCAGCAAAGGGGCTGCAGGGAAGGCAATAGTCATGTTCATCTCCAGCATCTGCAAAAGGTCCACTGGAAGAAACAAAAAGAAGCAATAATATGAGAAGGCTGCTCTCCTAGATAATATATTTAGCTTTAAGGTTGTTGCTTAAATGTAAAATTACAACACTTTTCTAACCACGAAAAAGAAAAACAGCAAGGCCAAACCTAAAAACTGAAACTGATCAAGATGATGTAAGAAGATTGACAAGGACTTGCTTCAGAAACAAAAACTGACCGATGAAGACGAAGATCTGATGATGAGAGTATCTCAGCAGCATGGATACGGATAGGGTCTGGAAGAAAACACACACATCTATCATATTAATCAAACTTTACATCCACACTTTAAATCCTTCAATGGTCCAAACAGTTTAAACACTTTTTGATCCAGTATGAAAACATGTTTCAGGTCTCGTGTTCTTACAAAAATGACCATGATGACAAAAGCAGCCAAGTAGGAGGTTCTGGCCATCCACATGCTGACAAAGCGGTAATGTTCTCCAGACACCACATTCCTCAGGAAACCTGCATAGAACCATGTGCTATCAGCGCATTGCTGACAGATTTTGAAATACAAACAAAACACTAAAGTTTTCTGTGTTTGTGTTTTTTATAAACTAAAATCAGGAATTCAGAGGTAATATGAGGTTTAGCTTTTGTGGGTAGATCAAAATACATTTTTTCATTGTAAACGTGTTTTTTCTTTGATTATATTTATCATTTTCTGGAAATTATTTTATTTTCCCAAAATGTTTCATACTTATTTCATTTTTTTGGAATTGTGTTTTATATACTGGATTTTTGTTTTGAAATTTAGAATGTAATGGTAGTTTTTATTACTTTATTTGGTTTCTTGATTTCTATTTTGATATTTAAATTTTTTTGTGTTGAATGATATGTTGATGTGATTTGTACTTCAGGGCCACTCTATTTAAGAAGCAGTAAATCACTGATACTAAAGATGATTTTTTTTTTTAAATCAAGACCTCTTCCTGAGGTCAAAGGTCAGCAAAACTTTGATTGTGGTTGTAAACTTGATCTAGTGGTACGTGTTTTAAAATTTGTGAAGATCAGTTGAACAAAAGTTTTTGTTTTGCCAAATTT
>BSAI01000228.1:214825-240447 GCA_036245035.1 Adrianichthys oophorus | reverse complement strand
AGTCCCCTACCCATTGGATAAGCTGTTGCAAGGACTGGAGGGGTGGGCCATCCAACACAAATTCTTCTGTCTTCAGATTAATCATGACCTTGTCTATGTCTATGAAAACACAATCATTGGTCAACATTTAGCACCATGTTGGCGTTTTAACTGAAGCCGACATCTCACCTGTGTCCGTGTTCTTGGCACAGATCTCACTGAGTCGATCGCCTGGACTTTTGTCAGGGGTGTTGAGGACGTGTGGTCTCAACAGAGACTTCAACGTGGAGCTGATAGCAATCAGCAGCAATTTGGCATGAAAGTCACAAGCTCTAGCTGCCGTTGCTGTTGACAGTTTACACAGAGAGGCCTTCACAGCTACAATGCGTGTTGCCAGAACCTAAAATGGACAATGTTCAGATTGGAAAGAAGTAGTGTAACAACTGTTAACACACAACAAACTATGCATGTCAAGCACCTCGGATTCCTGCTGCGCTATTTACAACTAACCGCCGCTAAATAACATTGGATCAAGCAAGTCAAACACCAATTAAAAATATGTTACTGCAGTAAATCAGCGTAATCTGTGGATTACAGAACAAAGTAACCCACAGTGCTATGTTGTGATTATTAGAGTGTTTCTCCATTCTTCCTCTTTAACACCAGAGCTTTAGCTCCAGTGTTGATATTCTTTCTAGTACCGTAACTCTTCACCCGTTTAAGCAATCACCGTGACACTGATCACGCAAATGAAAGAGTGTGTGTTATTTAGGGGTCAGCCATGACATCGTCAGTGGTAAAGAGTTAAAACACACAACTACTATTTTATTTCCCTTCTTGTATGACCCTGCCAAATGGTCTAAATAACAGCTACTCTGCAATGTGGAGATCCCTAGAAAAGTAGAGCAGAAAAACATGGTTACAGAGACGAGAGGTTTTCATGAACGGTGAAACAAGTGGTGGACCAGCAGGGAAGAACTCTCTGATACTCTGAACACTTTGCCAGTATATCCCAGCATGCCTCACTGACCTGCTGCAGAGCCTGGTTCTGCCTCATGTATTCTTCATGCAGCTTCTCCACCAGGTTGTGCACCATATTGGGAAGCACATGCAGCAAAACATCCCACCAGTCATAGCCTGTCACCATACAGTACTCTAGTAGAAAGAGCAGGTGGCGAAGTGTTGTGTTCATATCCAGCACCTGACACATCGACGGAGATACCCGCAGCATGTGGAGCTGAAGAGCAAAAAAAAAAGAGATTTCAACTTTGCAATTCTAGGACTGTTTGGATGATGGGCACTGTGAATCATTTTTGGAAAACCCTGGATAAAATATGCAAATCTGTGCACACATTGGACATCCTTTCATTCCAGTGAGGCTAGATTGTTTCAATTGTTGTGATCGGAGAGGAAATAAAGAAGACAAACACAAAAATATTTGCTTTAGAATGAAACATGGTTGATTTTTTTGAGGCAAAAATAGAACACCACAGTGAAGAGAGAATCAATTATGGGTCCTATAAGTCCCGGTATTAGAATTTCAATATGATTAATAAATCAGAAAATATAAATAAAGTGATGAGGTTGAGAAAAACTTTTGACGGAAGCTCCTCCCACAACGATGGGAAGCTTCAGGTGAACACTTTTTTTGGACAAGTGTAAAACAACAACTTTGACACGTTAAAAGAAAGACGATGGGCACAAATTGCAATTGGTATGAACAGAGAGTTGATTTAAATGATGTTTGTGAGGTGCGCAAGGGGGGCGCGGATCCACAGTACATGTGTGTGCCGAACCGTGGCTAGTGAGTAATCTGATGCACTTCTTGATACATTAAAATTGTAATCAAACACATTTGATTGCAAATTCTTGTTTTAAAAGTACCTTGCTTGGAAAAAAGAATACTAATGTTTACTACGGTAGTACTGAATACTACTGTTTATTTAGTAACTGGGGACAGTCTGGAATGAGAACCCAAAGACAAGGAGAAGATTTAAGAAAGAAAGAAATTCAAGCTCAACAAGGATTTCTGCAGCTACTGAACTACCAGCTTTACTCTTTGATATGTTCCTTTCTTCTGCAAGAAAAGTTGTTTTATTGTTGACCTTTCTAACAAATAGTTAGGAAGGTCATTAGGTCTCCCCTTTTGAGAGACAATACAATACAAATACACGACATAATTGTGACTTCAATTCAGGCTGGGTGTTTAAAGTTATTGATTATTTAAGAGTAAAAACTATTATGTATTACTTTAAGTCAGTATTACATCAGTAGTATAGTGTTACTTTAAGTCAGCACACTTACATCACTAGATTACAGAAAATAGTTTGTTTTCTATACAAAAGTTTTCATTATTGACCTAATGATTAAAAATTAGGTCATACACCAGCAAAAAAATAGATGACTCCCATTATTATCATTTGGAGTGTGTGTTAGCGTGGCATGAAATGTGCTAAATAGTGGGTTTGTTTCTCTAGCCAAACACAAATTGAACAATAATTGGTTTATTTTTCTCATAGCATATCATTTTATTGGAACATTGCATTAATATGTTCCAATAAAAGCTGGATTTTAGGACGAACTGTTCCAACTCAGAGCCGTTCATCTTTCTTCCGAGTCTTTCATTACTTTGGTGATTTACCTCCAATTACCCTCAACATCTAAGCTCAGTTTATTTTTGTTTAACCATTTATGAAGTAAAAGTTTAGTCATCTGCTTTGAAATGAAAAAAAAAAGATTTGAGGGGACAGCACAAAACAGGACAGGAAAACTCCTCAGAGGGTGGTGAAATCAGCTGAGCGCACCATCCATACTGAGCTCCTTGACCTAGAGACCATCTACAAACACTCGTGTCAAACAGTCCTCGAGGGCTTGAAGCTTCTTATTGGCTAAGCACACCTGAGCTATGTAATCAGCCGCAGATGAGGCAGGTTTCTTTAAAACCAGCAGGATGTCAGCCCTCGAGGCCTGGAGTCCGAGAGCCCTGATCCACAGCAAGCGATGCTGCATCAGAGCTAATAAGATACTGATGGACCCCAGTCATCCCAACAACAGACTCTTCTCTCTGTTGAGGTTTGAAAGATTTCCGTTCCCTGAAGGCAAACACAGAGGATGAGGAGGAGCTTCTTCTTGCAGGTCATTTGGGGCCTTAACAGAAACACCTAGTACCTGTCTTCCTGGAATCCCCCTGCTTTATACATTTGAACACTTAAGAGCACACAGACACTTTAGTGACCATAGCACTGTCCTTGCTGGATATAACTTCATTTTACTTCGTTTAATGCAAATGCCTTAAGTCACCTAAACTTTCATCCTTTTTTATACTCACTGCTTTCAGACCTGTACTCTGTTAGACAGTCATGCTGTACATTTTACAACATATTGCATGTTATGTCGATGTATGTTTCGCAAATAAAATTTGAATTTGACTTAAGAGTCAAAGCTATTCTTAGAATCGAGCATCAAGGAACTCACTTTCCCAAAGTTGTCAATGCCAACCAAAGCTAAAGATGTCCAAGAGAACTGCAAAGCTTTAAAGTGGAGGAAAGGACCCGAAGTTCTTTGGCGTTTCAAGGATGCTTCGTCTCCAGGCCGTGGACCAGAGGAGGAGGAGCTGTAGTAAATCCCCATGAAATGAAGGGAGAGGCGATGATGGATCTGAATACTGCCATCATGAAAAGCCAGAGCCAGACCTGAAAGCCAGGAGAACAGACAGGGTTTAGTGAAGCAATACAGGATGCCTTCTGTCCTAAAGTTCTAGAGCCCTTCACGGGCAAACTTAATGCCACTATGGACCCCTTGCAATGGCGACTAGGCATGCCGTTGTCTGCCATTTCAGGGGTCAAGCATACATGGTTTTGATCCATCTGAAGGTTAAAATCTGACTTTGATGTAGAGAGAAATAGCCATCAAATATCATCACGATCCACATGCGTTACTGTTGGTTGTGACAACAGAAAAACTCTACAAATTCAAGCATTTCATTTTACTGTCTCCTGCAATGAAAAGAACCGCAGTGAAACGGGAAGGGTGTCAGCCTGCAGATGCCAGCAGAATCTGTAGTGACCGTTTTATATCAGGTAGGCCTTTGGTTACACATTTTATTTGTCTTAAAAGTGATACATTACATATTTAAGGACCTTGGGTACCGTCTGAGTTTTATCCGGCACCAGTGCCGACCATTCATTCATTCATTCATTCATTTTCCAATCCGCTTTATCCCTTTCGGGGTCACGGGGTTCCCGGAGCCTAACCCGGCTACTCATGGGTGAAGGCAGGGTACACCCCTGGACTGGTCGCCAGTCTGTCACAGGGGCCACAATGACACACCCATACACACTCACATTCACACCTAGGGACAATTTAGAGTAACCAATGAACCTATGAAGCATGTTTTTGGACGGTGGGAGGAAGCCGGAGTACCCGGAGAAAACCCACGCATGCACGGGGAGAACATGCAAACTCCACACAGAAAGGTCCCCCATTGATGACACTGTTTCAAGTCCCCCATTGATGACACTGTTTCAAGTCCCCCATTGATGACACTGTTTCAAGTCCCCCAGCCAGGACTTGAACCGGGAACCTTCTTGCTGTGAGGCAAGAGCGCTAACCACTGCACCACCGTGCAGTACCAACCAGTTACTTTTGAAAGGATGCTGGCTGGAACCAGTACTTTACTTGTTTTAACAGTGATCAAACAATGGAGAAAAACCCAAAAACCTGCAAATGTGAGGAAGCGAAATCGCAGGTTCCTGCAGAGCCTGAATGTTCCTGAGCTTTTTGTTTATCTGTCAGTCTGTTACTCTCATCATGCAGATGATAAACTTTTACTGCTTTATTAATGCCAGTGATGCTCACTGCATTGTTGTAGCATGAAGGGTTTCTTTCAATATAGAGGAAAACCTCTTCATGATATGTAACCCAGTCTTTCAACCCGCATTCCTCCTGGCCCCACTGCTCGGCACTGTGTTTGTGCCGGGGGATGAGAAGAGATGACGTCTGTTCTGATCTGTAACAGACCTTTATCTTCTTACCAACAACATGGAGGGAACTTATCAAAGGCAGACAGTTGAGTGGACACAACAAAAGATCAACATGACAAAGATCTGCAGCAGTGACACACTCTGTTTAATTCCTAAAGTGTCGGAGAGAGCGTTCACACAGGCGCTGTGACATCAGCCTTAATCGAGTTCTCCCATTAAGGTCAGGTTCTGGTGGTTTTGGGTTCTACTCACCAAGCCCTGGACAGAACTTGGTGTCTGATGCAACCTTGAGATCAGTGTTGGATATGGAGATAGGCAGTTTGGGAAGAGCAACAGCAGACACTCTCTCTAGGTCACCGGTGGTTGTCAGAATCCGCCACTTAAGGATGGTTGGCTGCTTTTCACCCACTGAAACCAGAAGGTCAGAGGTCAGAGGACCCAAACGGTTTAAAACAGAGTTTAAAACACTGCTGAACTGCAAGTTTTTCTGACCAACTGGGGATCTGTGCTGGAAGATATTGTTGACAGGAAGACCTTCCTTTCTAAGAGACCAGCATTCTACGATGCTGCCAGTCTGATTGGATGCACACAACAGAACCTAAAACACAGACAAGTGATCAAATGGCAGAAGACTTTGTGGTACCGGTACTAGCAATGGTAGTTACCTGCTCAGAGTTCTCTCTGGTCAGGAATTTCAGGTGTGTGACAGCTGGGTATTTGTCCCTCCTCATTGGATCAGTGGTGCAGCGCAGAAACAGGGATGGTAGCAGCTCTGTGTCAATGCGACACTTCTCACTCACAACACTAACCACCACCTGAATGTGGAGTCCAAAAAATTTGAGAAGATGAGCAAGTAAGAGCTTTAATGACAATCACTACACTGACCTTGTAGAACTGGACAGGAGAGGAGCTGCTTCCATCAGTTGCTGCAACCACAATGTTACCTCCCCCAGTGAAGGCTATATCAGCTAACGCCACTCGTCCTCGAAGCCTGCACAGACTCTCACTGGCAGTCAGCAAGGAGCCACCTGGCTTCAGCAAAGACACAGTGACCAGTCCGCTGACTGTTACCGCGAGCCAGCCTTCCATTGGTTTTCCCCCAAACAGGGTGAGAGAAGGGGAGAACTTCACCCGGGAGAACTTTTCTCCAAAGTTAGTGGAGCCAGACTGAAAGGAGAAGATGTCGTGTCAATTCTGTAGGGTTCTGTAGTCTTTGCACTTTGTAGAAGATGTCTTACCATCTCCACATGCAGAGCCAGTTTGACTCCATTATGTAACCAGCTAAGAGCAATTATAGGATCTCTATCCAGAGAGCTAGACAGGATGCTCTCCCAGCTGTTTACCAAGTGATCAGTCATGGACCAGCACTTAATCTGGCCATCACCATCTGCAGAGAGCAACCGTGATCCTACATGCACAAAAACACAGGCATTTGATGAAGCAATAATAGCTTATTACTTTGAAAAAAGTCAACTAAGGTAAAGTCTACCTGACTGGTCCCATTCCAGGCAGGAAATGACCTCGGTGTGACCAGAGTTGATGGAGAAGACATCCCAGGGGTGCTCAGTGTCGATGATATGGATCATGTGACTGACATCTGAAAAAGAGGTTCATGTAGCTGGGACCAAGAGATGGACGTTTGTGTGTGTCCGTGCGCATGTGTGTACCCTTTTCATTGTCGTCACTTTTTAGGTCTGTGGTAAACGCCACCAGGTTCCTACAAGACCATGAGCACACTACTGGTATGGATGGACAGTGAGCATTCTTCTGCCGCTTCTCCCACTCACAAACATACGCCAGTTCCATGTCCAACAGAGAAGAATATTGAAGCCGCGTCCACACCCGATCTGAAGGGGAACAGATGAACACATCTGCCACGGAGTAAACACATCTGTATCTCACAGGAGGTTAGATCATTGTTGTGGAATTTTTTCCTATAAGAAGTGTGATATTCTGTAAATTCAAGGCCCACTCCAGTCATTTTTGATCCATTGTAAAAGCATTCCCACTGGTCTTTTAATTCTGATTACGTCATTTACAGTGAAAATTAAAAAAAAATAAAAAACCTGTTCATTAGAAATTCACCTTTGAGATGAGGCTGGGACTGTTGGTGTGGAGTAAAGCTACGCTAAATTCCCCATCATCCTTTTGTTTACACTCTCTCCCGCTAGCTCACAGCTCCTCACATTAGCGCTGCAACAAAAATGACGAGCAATCAGCCGTACAGTTTGATCCAGATTCCAGCTCTGACGAGGAGAATAAAGATGCAAGTGGATGCATCAAAATGGAGCGGAGCAGGGAGCTTGTGGCCTGATGATTGTAGTTTGTACATGATAACTACAGTGGGGATCGAAAGTTTGGGCATCCCAGGTAAAATGTTTTATTATTGTGCAAAATGAACCCAAGCTTGAAAAATCTCATAAATGCATCAGTTTACAGATGAGACATTCTTTTAATATGTAAAAAAAAAAACACTCACTTACCATCACTTACCTTTTCAAAATAACAAAAAACAAAATAATGGCGTGTGCAAAAGTTTGGCCACCTTGCATAATTTATAGAATGCACCGTCCCCTTTGGAAAAGCTGAGACCTGACAGTGCCATGAGTTGTTGACGATCATCGTTTGAAAGACCAGATGATTTCAATCTGAAAGACTGTAAATAATCTGAGTCATGTGACCTCGCCCCAACAATCAGCATCAGGGGTTCTTCCAGCAGTTGTCCAGAACAATGAAACTGAAAATAGTTGATGCTCACAAAGCAGGAGAAGCTATAAGAAGACAGCAAAGCCTTTTCAGATGCTGATATCCTGTTTGGAATGTGAGAACTGAGAAGACTCGGCTGCTACAAAATGTCTTTACAAGCTGTGATACTTGCTAAGGGGGAGAAGTACAAGATACTAACTCTGCAGGATGACAAAACTTTTGCACACACCGTTATGTTATTTTGTTTTCTGTTATTTTGAAAGGGTAAATGATGGAAATAAAGACTTTTTTTTGTTTTTACATACTAAAAGGATGTCTTATCTGTAAACTGATGCCTTAAGAGATATTTCAATCTTTCCTTGGATTCTGCAGTCACAATAATATAGCATTTGACCGGGAGTGTCCACATTTTTGATCCCCACTGTACAAGCTTTTTCCAACAGTATTTTTTCATCTGCTCCGGATTTACAGTGATTTGAACAATGAAATACTTAGAAATTTAATTTTAGGATTATTCTTATGTCCTCAATCATCAGAAAAAAATCAACCTGTTAAAATCACCAAAACATCATCATTGGACAGGGTCTCGTTTTTTACCAAAATAGTGTAAAACATTTTCTAGATAAATATTGCAAATCTCGACATTCATTCGAATGTAATTTTTTAGTACTTTTCCCCTCACTCTTCACGTTGTACTACAGAAACCACATCCAACGGCTGTTTTTATGTCTTATGTACCTTTATTTAGGTAATTGTCAATGGAGTTCTCAACCTTCTACCTCCTTTTATTCTGTCAAAAGACTGTTTAGACTGTAGGAGCCAGTGGGATGTTTTTTGATAAGTCTTGACTTTCTTTATTTTTGCATTTTTTATAATATTTCATCAAAAACTTGAATTAACATGACAGCACCACGAAAACATACCAGTCTGTTGATTCAAACCCCATTCTGAATGCTTACTCCAAGTTTTTTGAGTATCGACGTGATTTGGAAAATTAAAAACAAAAAAGTAACCCAATAACAACGCAACAGTTCGCCTTTCTTCTCCTGTTCCTTACAATTACAACATGCAGGAAAGCTCAATCCATAGGAAACGTGATGCAAATGAAAATAAAACCTGCTGACTGACTATAATAATGATGAGCTCACCTATTTGAAGCTGTCTTGTAAAGTTAGACTGAAAGAAGTTTTAAAAACGATTTCAGGAATAAACAATATATACGAGGTGGAAACAGTAATTTAAAAGAAACAAAGACGGCACCAGAGACTGGTGCATCTCAGGACCCCATATTTGCTGTCTGTACAGCTGCCTGCCTGAAAAATATCTTTATAGGACAATATAAGAAAATACATTCCAGACAATTAAATCAAAAACTTTTTCGTTCAGTAAAATATTGAAAAAGTTAAAAAAGCACATTGTTTATCATGTGATGTTTTTAATACATTCTTTTATTTCCACATTTTATTTAGGCTAAAGTTGTGGAAACTTTTTTATGTGTAGCTTTATTAACAATTAGCAAATTACAAAATCTACTTGAATGTGTATTCAAATCTCACTCGCTCATGGGCATTGAAAATAATGCACAACATATTTAAAATAGAAGAACTGCATACATTAAAAATGTATGAGGAATAAAAATAATCCAATAACATTCACACCTAGAGACAATTTAGAGTAACTATGAACCTATGAAGCATGTTTTGGACGGTGGGAGGAAGCCGGAGTCCCCGGAGAAAACCCTCACACGCACGGGAGAACATGCAAACTCCACACAGAAAGGTTCTCCATTGGTTTCAAGTCCACCAGCCAGGATTTGAACCGGGAACCTTCTTGCTGTGAGGCAAGAGCGCTAACCACTGCACCAAAAGGTACAAATGAAAAATACATCAGTCTGCACGTCATCTTTTAAAAAAAATACATTTAACAGCTTTTGTATCAGATATCATAATAGACTTTTTTTTTTTTCAATTTCACCAGAATTCATTTCTGTTCAATATGAAAATGCTCTGAAATAAAATTTCATCAGTGTGTGAATGTGTATGTGAATGGGACCGTGACTGTAAAGTGCTTTGGGTCTTCAATGAAGGTAGAAAAGTGCTATGTAAGTATAAGCCATTTTCCATTACGGGTAAAATTCAGAAAAAAATGTACATTTGAACCCTCCTGGACAAACCACCACTTTGACACACAAGAGTGTTTGGGATCTTGAGTTAATCCTTGGGGCATTCCTGAAATAGGCAAATTCCCTGGTCGGGTCCTTCATGGCAGATCCCAGGGGACAAGCCAGCCCAGGAGCAGCCCAACACACCCCACGGACACCCCACAATCAATATCTGCCACATCTACCATACTGACATCACAAGGGCCACACTCTGGAGACTTGGATTTGGAGGATCAGGATCTGGGGCCACAGGCCAGACCTCCCCCCACAGGAAAACCGACACAAGCTTTATACTGATTGACCCCTCATTTTTTTAAGCACAGTATTTTTAAATATGGTGAAAACTGACCATTTCTGCATTTTTAATTTTGAATCCCTGTTCACATCTCATGAATATTTTTATTTGACAGACTTTATCATACGCCTTGTTTCATTCTGTCATTTCGCTTTTGTCCTTCATCATGGGTGCTTTACTCTCTCAAGATAAAATTTCCATTATATTTAAAAGCAAATCACATCATTGTCTCAATTTCTGTTAGTTCCCTGAGCAAATTCAGCAAAATCCCTGGTGAAGTGATGAAAACAAACTGCCCCTGTAAGAGCCTTAAACTCAGGCTGTGGAACAAACCAATCAGGATTCCTGCCCCGCCCCTTCCTTTGTACACAATGTGTCACTAGTTTACTAGTTGGCACAAATGTGTGCACTAGTTAACTAGTTAGTTTGGTTTATAAATAGCTACTGGCTGGCCAGCTGATTTCTAAACTGCTCACTACTGAACATGAATGAGCCAGAACGGCAGCTAGTATACTAGCTAGCCCTAAAAATTGCCATAAGTCAACTAGTACACGCTATAAAGATTTCTAATGAACAAGTAAAGATACAATTTTGTCATTAGAAATAACCAGGGAGACCCAAAAATCTTACTAGTTAACTAGTTATTTAAAAAAATGTGTTCTAGTTTACTAGTTAAAGCATTTTGAGCTCTACATGTAAACATGAAATGCCAAAAAAAGCATACTAGTTAACATGTCACAGCAAAAGAAATGTGAACTACTTAACTAGTAATGTTTAAAAGTTTGCACTAGCTCACTAGTGTACACTATCTGTGCTCACTAGTGAGCTAGGGAAAATCTAAAAAAATCCACTAGTTAACTAGTTGCATTAATAATTCTTTTACTAGAAAACATGTAAGACTGTCAGCATACAATTAGTTATGCAACTAGTGGCAATCTGTTCTGGGTGTACCCTGGCTTCACCCCACAGTAGCTTGGATAGCCCTAGATCAGGGATGGGCAACTCCAGGCCTCGAGGGCCGCATTCCTGCATGTTTTCCAACATACCATGATCTGGCATGTTCTAATTGGCTGGACACACCTGAAGCAGGTAATCAGTCATGAGTAGGGCTTGAATATCTGGAAATGCTGCACACACTGCGGCCCTCGAGGCCTGGAATTGCCTATCCCTGCCCTAGATGAACCTGCCATCCCGGTCCATCTCAGGGTCACACAGAGACTAACAACCACACACACTCACATTCATGCCTAAGGGACAATTGAGAGTCACAGAATAACCCGTGAGACATGTTTTTGCTTTCTGGAAGCTGGAGTCTCCCACGCATGCATGGGACGAACACGCAAACTCAATTTTGTTCCTTTCAGGCAGGCGTTGTAGGTCAAGCGAGGCAAGGACAGAAAAATTCAAGAATGATTTATAACAGCTTTAAATATTCTGAACATTGCTAAGAAACTGTCAAAGATTCAAATCTGCAGGTGCTGGAACTATGAAATGTTGGATGTTTTTAAAACTTGATGTATTGATTGGTTGTCATGAAATGTTTCTAGGTGCATTTATTCATACATATTCTTGTTTCAACAATTTCAAAACTCTTTGTTAGTTATTAGTTTTTTCTAATGAAGGAATAATGAAAGAACATTTTTTTATTAATGTTTACTTCTGAGAATGACAACACAATAACCCAACAAAAAGTCAAACAATGGTCTTGAGTGTAACATTTTAATTTATGGAAGTAAAAAAATTGGTTTCTTTGTTTTAGGTGTTGACTGAACAGCATTTCTGGATTCTGAAACGCTTAAAATGATTGTTGCTTTCAGTACTGCAGTTATAGAGTATCCACTTTCATGCCTGGCCAGTGTCCTCTGTTGGAGACTAAAAAGATGCACATAAATATGGTACAGTGTCTTGTAAAAGTATTGGGCCCCCTTAAACTTTTCAACCTTTTGCCACATTTCAGGCTTCAAACATAAAGATATAAAACTGTATTTTTTGTGAAGAATAATTTTTAACGCCCAATTTTTCAGTTTTTTATTTGTGAAAAAAGTTTGAAATATCCAATAAGTTTCGTTCCACTTCATGATTGTGTTCCACTTGTTGTTGATTCTTCACAAAAAAATACTGTCAGGGTTGGCGTGAGGACACAAATGCAGACGGCAATAGTAACTGCAAAGTCTCTTTTATTTGAATAAAGTTCTTGAAAACTGACCACAAACTCATGACAATAGCAAAAACCACCCGACAACCTGTGCAAAGGAGACGAGGACTTATAACCAGGAGGAGAGGATGAGGTAAGTAAAAACAGGTGTGCCAATTAAGGAGGGAGAGAACACACATTAGGAGGGAAGTGTCAAGAGACCTGAAAGAGCAGTCTAGTGAAAAACAGGAAGTACAAACCAACAACAAAATAAAACAGGAAGTGAACAGCAAAACAAACAACCAATGTCCCGGGTCCAAAACCCCCACAGTACCACCACCACCACCCCCCCTCTCTCTCAAAGCGCGCCGCCTGGCGCAGGGGGAAGCCTGTCCCGGTGCCGCCGATTGAAGTCCCTGATGAGCTCTGGATCCAGAATCCGCGAAGCAGGCTCCCAGGACCTCTCCTCAGGCCCGTACCCCTGCCAGTCCACCAGATACTGGAGGCTACGTCCCCGCCGCCGAACGTCCAGCAGGCGACGAACAGTGTAGGCCGGCTGGCCATCAATGATGCGGGGAGGGGGTGGTGGAGAGGAAGGCCGCTGCAGGGGACTCGTAACATGCGGCTTCAGCTGGGAGACATGAAAGACCGGGTGGATGCGCAAGGACCTGGGCAAGCGCAGCCTCACCGCCACCGGATTGATGACCTTGAGTATCTCGAATGGACCAATGAATTTGGGGGACAGCTTCTTCGACTCTGTCCGGAGTCTGATGTGCAAGGTGGACAACATGACAAACTGACCTGGTAAGTAGGACGGTGCTGGCGTGCGCCGACGATCTGCCAACCTCTTGTTGGCACTCGCTGAACGCAACAGGGCCGCCCGACAGCGGCGGTAGAGATGCTGAACTGACGAGACGGCTACTTCTGTCTCTTGCTCGGGAAACAGGGGAGGTTGGTACCCCAGGGAACACTCAAATAGGGACATGCCGGAAGCGGAGGAGGTGAGGGAGTTGTGGGCATACTCCACCCATGGCAACAGGGAGCTCCAGGAGGTCTGGTGTCGAGAGCAGATGCACCTGAGGGCTGCCTCCAAGTCCTGATTAGTCCGCTCCACCTGTCCGTTGGTCTGAGGATGAAAACCCGAAGACAGGCTGGCAGTAGCCCCGAAGGCCCCACAGAACGCCTTCCAGACTTGGGAGATGAACTGGGGACCTCGATCCGACACCATGTCGGTAGGGATGCCGTGCAACCTGAAGACATGCTTAACGACCAGCCTGGCAGTCTCTGCAGCAGAAGGGAGTTTAGACAGAGCCACAAAATGGGCTGCTTTGGAAAAGCGGTCCACTATGGTCAAAATCACAGTCCTTCCCTCAGAGGGGGGTAGTCTGGTCACAAAGTCCAGGGCTATATGTGACCATGGGCGACCCGGGATGGGCAGAGGGTGTAACAGTCCAGGGGGCGGGTGAGTACTGACCTTGTTTTGTGCACAAACCAGACAGCCTGAAACATAGTCCTTACCGTCTTTGACCAGACTGGGCCACCAGAACCGTCAACTCAGGAAAGAGCTGGTCCTGCGGATTCCTGGGTGGCAGGTCAATTGTGTCGCATGAGCCCACTGGAGAACCTGGGATCTGAGTGAACTGGGGACGATAAGTCTGTTGGGGGGACCCCCTCCTGGGTCCGGCTCCCGTGACTGGGCAGCCTTAATGTCCCTCTCCAGCTGCCAGGAGAGGGCGCCCAGCACGCAGGAGGAAGGCAGTATGGTAGGTGGTTGGCCGTCTTGTGTAGCCGGTTCTTGCTGTCGGGAAAGGGCATCCGGTTTAACGTTATTTGACCCAGGATGATAGGATACCACAAAGTGGAACCGGTTAAAAAGCAGAGACCACCGTGCCTGCCTTGAGTTCAGTCGTTTTGCAGTTCGTAAATACGACAGATTCTTATGATCCGTCCAGACCAGGAACGGGGTTGCTGACCCCTCCAACCAGTGCCTCCACTCATCAAGCGCTAGCTTAATGGCCAGCAGTTCCTTATCTCCCACATCATAATTACGCTCTGCCGGAGTAAGCCGGCGGGAGAAGAAAGCACAAGGGCGCAACTTACCGTCTGCAACACCTCGCTGACACAATACCGCACCCACCCCCTTATCTGAGGCATCCACCTCAACTATAAACTGTCTGGAAGGGTCAGGTTGGGCCAAGATAGGAGCAGCGGTGAAAAGACGCTTAAGTCTGTTGAAAGCGGCCTCAGCTGCCTCCGTCCAGTGAAACGGCGAAGAGGTAGAGGTGAGAACCGTGAGTGGCGCGGCCACCGAGCTGTAACCACGGATGAAGCGACGGAGGAAATTGGCAAACCCCAGAAACCGTTGCAGTTGCTTCCGGTTAGCAGGTGTAGGCCACTCCATCACCGCTTTCACCTTAGCCGGATCGGGTCTCACCTCCCCCTCTGCAATCACAAACCCTAAAAACAAAACAGACGAATAGTGGAACTCACACTTCTCCGCCTTCACAAACAGCTTATTCTCCAGCAACCGCTGGAGCACCAGACGAACATGCTGCCGATGTTCGCTGGCGTCTCTGGAAAAAACCAAAATATCATCCAGGTACACAAAAACAAAACGATGTAGAAAGTCACGTAATACATCATTAATCATAGCCTGGAACACAGCAGGAGCATTACAGAGGCCAAACGGCATAACCAGGTACTCGAAATGTCCTAGAGGAGTGGTGAAGGCGGTCTTCCATTCGTCACCAGCTCTGATGCGCACGAGATGGTAAGCGTTCCGAAGGTCCAGTTTGGTGTAGATCCTGGCCTCCTGCAATGCCTCAAATGCTGAGTTCATTAAAGGCAGGGGGTAACTGTTCCTGACAGTGATCTCATTAAGCCCTCGATAATCGATACATGGTCGGAGAGACCCGTCTTTCTTTCCAACAAAAAAAACCCCCGACCCCACTGGTGACGAAGACGGTCTGATAAGTCCAGAACTTAACGACTCAGCGATGTATCGTTCCATAACTTCCCTCTCGGGTTTGGAAAGACTGTATAGCCTGCTCTTAGGCAGAGTAGTGCCGGGTTGGAGGTCAATAGCGCAGTCATAAGGTCTGTGAGGTGGTAAGGAGAGGGCTCGTGATTTGGAAAACACCTCAGCTAGGTCGTGGTATTCCGGCGGAACCCCGGATAGGTCAGGTGAGGGCGGCCGCCCCACTGGGACGGCGGGGTCTTCCCCAGGAGGCCGAGCTGAACGCAAACAGGTGGTGTGACATCTCTCACTCCAGCCGGAGACCCGACTGGAGGGCCAGGCGAGGACTGGGTTGTGCGCCAAAAGCCAGGGGTAACCCAGAACCAGTGGGTTCTGGGCGGAGGAAAAAAGGAAAAAGCTGGTGTGTTCATGGTGATTTCCTGAAACAATCAGATGAACCGGTTCGGTTATGCGTGAGACGGTGACTACTTCTTGGCCATTGAGGGAGACCACTTGTATAGGACGGGGCAAAAACTCAGACTTAAGACAGACCTGTTTGGCTAGCTCTGCATCCATAAGGTTCTGCTCAGCTCCTGAATCCACCAAAGCCTTAACAGAAACCCCCCTCCCCTGGAACATAACCCGGATCTTTAATAAGCAGGTAGCAGGTTTAGGAATACTAAGCGCCGAATCACTGCTCGTCAGCGCGCCCACTCTTACTGACGAGCCAAGGGAGTTTGGGCACTCCCTGCAAAAATGACCCCGCCTACCACAGTAAAGGCACTCACCTGCCACCATCCGCCGCCGTCGCTCAGAGACAGACAGTCTGCCCCGTCCGAGCTGCATAGGTTCCTCCTGCACTAGTGACGGGGGTTCTGCGGGACAAACAGCACAGTCAGGTGAGTTGGTGGGCCTGTGATTAACAGGACTGCGTTGGAAGCGGGGTACCACCCTGCCATGCTCCTGCTTGTGGTCCTGTAATCTGTTATCAATCCTGATGACCAGGGTGATGAGGGGTTCCAAGGTAGACGGTAGCTCGAGTGAAAGGAGTCTGTCCTTTAATTCCTCGGACAGTCCCTCCATGAAAGCATCCGTGAGCGCAGTAGTGTCCCAACCACTCGTGGAAGCCAGGGTCCAGAACTCTATGGCATGGTCAGCCACCCGTCGGTCCCGCTGTCTTAACTTCATAAGCGCCCGCGCCGCCTCTCTGCCTGGCTTAGTATGATGGAATACCTGCTGGAAACCCTCCAGGAAAGCAGAGAGAGATGAGCAGGTAGGGGCTTCACGCTGCCACTCGGCGGTAGCCCATGCTCCGGCTCTGCCGGTGAGGTGGGATATTATAAAGGCCACCTTGACTTGTTCCGTAGGGTAATGAGGGGCCTGTAACTGGAAATGGAGCTCACACTGGGTAATGAAGGCTCGGCAGTCCCCGGAAAACCTCTCCGGGCGGGCCAGCTGCGCAGCAGGGGCGACAGGAACTCCTTCCGAGATCCCCTGGACCGGCGTGGGAGGCGATGGGCGTGGCGAAGGGAAAGGCGGTGGATGTTGGACCCGCTCCGCCAGCTGTTCAAACCGCTCTCCCAACGCGGTAAGTTGTCACTCGTGATGGCTTGATATCTCCAGCAACCCTTGGCGAAGACAAGACATCTGCTACTCTTGCTGGCGGAGTAGTGCCCGTAACGTCTCCACGTCTGCTGTATCCATGTTTACAAGGTCAGGTGGTAATGTCAGGGTTGACGTGAGGACACAAATGCAGATGGCAATAGTAACTGCAAAGTCTCTCTTTTATTTGAATAAGGTTCTTGAAAACTGACCACAAACTCATGACGATAGCAAAAACCACCCGACAACCTGTGCAAAGGAGACGAGGGCTTATAACCAGGAGGAGAGGATGAGGTAAGTAAAAACAGGTGTGCCAATTAAGGAGGGAGAGGACACACACTAGGAAGGAAGTGTCAAGAGACCTGAAAGAGCAGTCTAGTGAAAAACAGGAAGTACAAACCAACAACAAAATAAAACAGGAAGTGAACACCAAAACAACCAATGTCCCAGGTCCAAAACCCCACAAATACAGTTTTACATCTTTTTGTTTGAAAGCTGAAATGTGGAAAAAGGTTGAAAAGTTCAAGGGGGCCCAAAACTTTTGCAAGGCACTGTACGTTGTCTCGGAAAAATGTGCGGAAAAATTGGCTATGAATTGGTCAAAAGAGACACGCCACACATTTACTTGCACTGTGGGGTTATGGACCCAGGACATTTGTTTGTTTTTTGTTGGGTTCCACTTCCTGTTTTATTTTGTTGCTGGTTGTCACTTCCTGTGTTCTCTCCCTCCTTATTGGCACACCTGTTTCCAATTACCTCATCCCCTCCTCCTGTTATAAGTCTTCGTCTCCCCTGCACTGGTTGTCGGATGGTTTTTTGTACCTTCATGGGTTTGTGTTCAGTTTTTGTGAACCTTTCTCGATTAAACGAGAGACTTTGTATTTACGAGTGTCGTCTGCATCTGTGTTCACACGTCAACCCTGACATGCACTGCCTTGCTTGCTTGCATTCTATGACAACCCCTACATCCCACTGCAACCTTCTGTTTTTCATTGTACTAAAACAACCTCCAACTGGAAGCTGTCACAACCTGATGTGACATCTATCAGTGATCTAATGATCTAACAGTATCTACACTACACTGCAACGGTAATTCCTCTGATTTCTATGACCATATTCAGTCACTCAGATTGGCAGAGATGATTAAGAGGGCAATCTTCTCAGGAACTGATGGAAGATGTTTTTTTATCTTTTGGGATTAATTGCAGTGGACAAACTGAAGAAACAACAGCCAGCAGTTCCATCTTCTATGAAAAATTATGGAACCCAAGGAGTTAACTGTTCCACTAGCTACCATCAGTTCAGCAAAAGGTGATGCAGGCTAATTACAAAATTTCACAGCAAAGATAATTCAGTTCATTTGACACATGAATAATTCAGACAATACTCTTTGAGGAGGGAAAAAAGGGATCTGCACCAAAGCACATTTCCAGTCATCAGTGAATTTTCATGACTGGAAATGTGCTTTGGTGCAGATCCCTTTTTCATCTTTCTTTTCTTTCAGGGCTGCATGGTGGTGCAGTGGTTAGCGCTCTTGCTTCACAGCAAGAAGGTTCCCGGTTCAAGTCCTGGCTGGGGGACTTGAACCGGGAACTTGTGTTACCAATGGGGGACCTTTCTGTGTGGAGTGTGCATGTTCTCCTCATGCATGTGTGGGTTTTCTCCGGGGACTCCGGCTTCCTCCCATCATCCAAAAACATGCTTCATAGATTAGTTGGTTACTCTAAATTGTCTCTAGGTGTGGATGTAAGTGTGCATGGGTGTGTGATTGTGGCCCCTGCGACAGACTGGCGACCAGTCCAGGGGCGTCCCCTGCCTTCGCCCATGAGTAGCCGGGTTAGGCTCCGGCAACCCCGTGACCCCGAAAGGGAAAAAGCAGTTTGGAAAATGAATTAATCTTTTCTTTCAACCACCGATTCCCTTTTAGGGTCCCAGTGTGACTGGAGCATGTCTCTGCTTTCGCAGGGTGCTCCGTGGACAGGTTGCCAGTCTGTTGCAGGGCACCTACAAACATACCACAGAAAAATAAACCAAGTTTAGTAGTTTCAGAAAAAAATCTAACCATCTGCATGAAGACGCATTTACTAAGATATTTAGTCCTGGCTTTGTGTGCACTGATATGTTGGTTAATAACATTTTGTCCCTTGTGTGCTTCTTTTTTCTTTATTGGTTTAAGAGTCAGTCTTTTGAAAAGAATCAACATTTTGAAAAACAAAATCCAAGTTTCAGAGTTGTTTCAGGGTTGGCATTAAAAGTAGTTCAGATACCGCCATGGAATCACAGTAGGTGCATTACATTGGTAAAAGTATAGAATCTTTTGGAATGATACCCACATTGTCATTATCTAATGACCAGTGACATTGTCTCTTACATTGACATTTCCCTCATAATCTCAGTGTAAATGCAGTCATAGATCAAACCAATAAACATCAGGATTTCAGCTCAGACTGTTTATCACTTACTATTACAGAATCAGATTGTTTGTATGTAACAGAAACATGCCTTTTTCAAGCCTACATTTTTTTCTCAAAGTTCATAAAAAAGCACATGAAATTGGATGAATTTGTTTCTGGGTGAAGCATTTGGAAGGAGCTTCCAGAACGTGGTCATGTTTTGCAGTCTTGCCATCTGAACTGAGTCTGAGTGTTTGCAGATTAAAGTCGGATCGCAGACATTCAGGACAGAAAGCACCTTTAGGAACATGAACCGCACTTTTATAAACCAGGGATAAAAGTGAGGTCTCTTCAGAAAATTCTGCTGTCATTTTTATATTTTGATGAGAAAACAAAAAAAAAATAGTTCACTGTGAAAACAGGTTCTCTGCTTCAAGCCTTTGCAGGTGATCAACCTCAGGCAGAAACGGATACAGCTGCTGTCAACAGTCACACCCATGAGAAACAGTGAAACAATGTGACAGTTTTATGAGGATTTTACAGAGGGGGTTGCAAAGGTAGATGCAACTTTAGAGGGAGGTGCTGGAAGAGTTATCTGCTAGTTGCTGTAGAAGGTTCAACTCCTACAGTCCTGCTTTCTCCAAGGTCCTGCACTCATGGCCCAGTTCTGTCGCAAACATCTGTGTCCTCTGCTCCTGTTGTCCTTGGTGAGTACGGATCCAAAAGTTTATGGATGGCAGCTTACTGACATCAGTGATGGTCTTTTGTAGCATGTTGACTTATGGTTGTGGAAACGGGCTGGGTGGTAGGTTGGTGGTTAGCACCATGCCTCACAGCAAAGAAACGTAGTGGTTCAGATCCAGTTTCAGGGTATAGCAGAGAACAAAGCTGTCCTTGAGATTGTTGATGGTTCATCTACTACAGCAGTGCCCTTTGACCTCTGATGATGAATGCATGAATGGAGGACACAGAATCTACATCAGCTGTGATTTAAACAGAATATATTTCTTTTCTGCTGCAGCCCGGGCTGCCACACCTCAAATGGAGAAGGTTTTTGAACTGCTGCATTCATGTTTTCTGAGCAGGGAAAGTGTCAGCCAAGTGCTGGCAGACATTACAACTTCATAGGGGTTCCTGCAGAAACTTACTAAGCAGCATCAATGTTATATCAGAAGTCCAACTTTAAAGACATAAATGAATGTGTTTAATTTAGGAGAAAAAGTCTCTATTTTGAAACTTTTTGAAGCTACTTTTGCCCCATCCTGACAAGAAATGCTCCAAACTTTGACTCGAAGACATTTCACTTTTTTGTGTTTCAGAACTATGAGCTGCTCAAAATCCTGAACAAAACTCCTTAAAGATCCTTTCTGTCCAGATCCTCTCAGAGTTGATTTGCAGCAGGTTTTCCAGGATGTTGTTGTGCCGTTATTAAATAACAAGAAAAGAAAAGGGCTGAGAAGTGAGCTTTAAGACAGTGAGCTGTGTTGACAGCTCCATTTGGATTTAAAAGTGTAGGAATGACAGTTGTCTGAGTCAGAGGCCAAAGAAATCCCCAAAGTGAAGTTTTTATTTTCTTTAGGTTAACTTGTCCAAAATGTTTTTACTGATAAAACTTTCTCACAGATTTAGCACTTTCTCTCTGAATTCTTGTCTAAAGCAGTACATGTATGAAAATGTTTATTAAAGCAACATATTTGAAAAATGATCCACTAAATATTATTGGCATATCGTGTATATTGAAAAAATTAATCCATACATAAGTAACAAATATTCAGAATAATTCTAATAATAATTAAAACTGCAAGCAGCGCTGGATGGCCTGCAGGCGCTAAATGGCTTCATCCTTGCCGCTACCTTCCCACACCCTCGCCGCCCGCCTCTAGGCACCACCGCTGCCCTTGCCACCTGCCTCTATGCGCCACTGCAAATTTTGGTGACTTTTCACGCATGTGGCAAGGGTCAAATTTTGACTAAAAGGCACAGAAATTTTCCTAAATGCGAGAAGAATATGGTCCTTGCAGTCAGGGACTGCTGCTGTGAGCAATAATAAGATAATAAGATGATAAAAATATATATTGTAGGGGACTGAGTTGGGCTGGGTGGCTGTTTGGGTGCTGCTCCGAGTTGTGGAGTTCAGTGAATGCACCAAACAGTGATGATGAATGGGCCCCTGTTCTGTCACTCAACTGTTGTTGGGGGATTGGATTAATTATAGTAATTCATTAATTATTTATACAGAACTTCTATGCCATAAATATTCAAACTGTTGCAGCAAATGAACACTAATTCTTTAGCATCAGACTATCATTAGAATAGATAAGAATGTTGTAATGTTGCATCAAAAGCAAAGGGATTTTTGAATTCTAACATATGAACCATATTAATAGAAGTGAATTGTTATTCTATTAAGCTCCAGATGTTCTAGTAATTTTTTTAAATACTTGTTTTATTGTTTTATGATTGGTCTTCCCCTTCTCCTGATAAATGATTTCCAAAATGCCATAACTTTTATATAAAAAGTAACAAATAATTGAATTCAGTTCATTTGAAAGTGACTGTTACGAAATATCACATTCTGAAGAATGCACGCTGTTAAGGTTTAATTAAATCAGATTTAATGTACAGGTTTTCAAATAATGCAGAAGTATGTTTAAATGGAGTTGATGACAGCAAATTCTAAACATTTCAGATCCTAAATATGTCATGACCAAATTGCAATGTGGCTGAAATGATGGCCCAAATCCCATGAAAAAAGGCTGTTGAATATAACAGTCATTTAACTCTGGGCAAAACATTGCTCTGAATTTAATTCCGTTTTATTTTTAAAACAGTCACATTTACTCACTTTGGACTTTATTTTCTTGTTTCAGATGATCAGTGCTGAGAGTCAAGAGACAGGAACAAAGACGCTGAGGAGGATGAAGAGAAACTGGCTTCCTCCTCCTGCCAAGCTCTATGAAAACACAGATTACACCCACAAAACCATTGCAAAGGTCATTTGGTTCAGCTCCACTTGCTGTAAAGTTGCAGTACTGCAGTGATTGACAGCTAGCAGAGGTTTTGGAAAATATAAGTCAGTGTTGTTGAAGCCTTACCAAACCTGTTTGTACTTGAACAGAGATGTTCAGGTGTGATAAAGTTGTCCTGAGGCAGAAGGAGCTTTTTTGATCAGCATATCAAAGAACAACGAGTGTTTAAAATACAGCAGGAATTCGTTCAGCTGGTTTGTGAAAAACTGTTTCATTAAAATTCAGCTTCACTAAAGCCTGTCTGTTCTCCAGATTCGCTCTGACAAAGACCGGCAGCACAAGGTGGAGTATTACCTGAGAGGTCCCGGTGCAGATGAACCTCCCTACAACTTATTCATGGTGGATCATAGATCTGGACTCGTGCGAATCACCAGCACAGTGGACTGGGAAACACACCACTCCTTCCATGTGGGTACATTTTTGTTTTTGCTCATTTGTCCATCTTTCACTACTTGTCAACAGTGTTGGACCTTCCCCTCCATGCATTTTCTTTGACCCAACTTGTATCATAGACGACTGGATCACTCAGTTGGTTAAGTGCAGGACTGGCACATGGGAAATCTGGGTTTGATTCCCAGGGAGTGCAATGAGCTTCATTCAGTGTGGCTCTTTGGGCAAGACCCTTTGCGCAATTGTCTAACTATGAAGCCCTGTGCCAGTCCCCAGCCCAGATAAAATACAGGGCTATGTAAGTAAGGGCATCCGCCAATAAACTGACTGTGAAGCAGTGAAAGACACTTTGCTGTCGCGAACCATGAAGGGATACGCCAAAAGGTGAACAAGTAGACAAATTAACATTGATAAACACTTCAACAACGGAGATGTTGGTGGCGAAACCTATATAACACTTGCTCTTTGTGCCTGTTACACCCTCATTGTGAGTTCTCTGGTGTAGAGAAAAGTGGCTTTGCATAACAGCTTTGCATCGCTAAACAACACATTACCCACATAAAGTTGCATATCAAAGCAAGGCTGCTTTTCTCTGCTTCAGAATCTGTCGGAATAATGTCATTTGTGTAAGCGGTTGAAGATCAGCTAGTCGGAAGAATGTAAACACTGAAGCTAAAGCTCTGGTGTGAATGAAAAACCCTCCATCCACTTCTGCACACACAAAGTGTGGGGTTGCTGGTGCCTACCTTGTGCAAAGGTGGGGTCAACCCTGGATAGTTTGCCAGAGTGTACCGCAAGGCAGCACACAGACAAACAGCCAGACGCACTAATGTTCACAGCTGCAGAGCAGTTTAGATTCACCATCTACACCTTTAAGCCTCTTTTTGGGACATGAGAGCAGAGAGCCAGATGAAAAGCCACACATGCACAGGAAGAACATGCACATTCCACACAGAAAGGTTCCAGGGGGGGCTCAGACAAGGCTTTTTCCTCACTGTGAGGCAAGATTGCTAACCACTACATCACTGTGTAGCCTATATTTAAACCAACAAGCACATAACCATCAGCAGCAAGTCATGCTGTAAATTGATAAAAGTGAGTGCAGCTAAATCTGTAATCCCGCAGCCAGAAAAACTGTCTGAAGCTGGTGGAAGTAAAGCCCCGGTCACACAGCGCTTTACGGCTTAATCACAGCCAAAAAGTTCTGAAAATCTGGTGGAGGTGGTCGTCAGTGGTAATTTTTGCTCAATCTTGGCTTGGCCATGCTTTGTACGGGGTATTGCGGTCGGCGGCTGTTCCACTGCTGAAGCACTGCCAAAGCACGGCTTAAACACTGCCAACCACGTCAAGCCATGTGTAAGTCTAAGTGTCAGTCTCCTCACAATCCAGACACGCACCCACATGTTCCGTACCATCCCCTCCTCGTCCTCCTCGTCCTCCTCGTCTTCCTCATTCTTCTTCTTCTCTCAGCAAGGATATGTTTGGTCTGCATCAGCTGGTTCTGTTGGTGCTGGTGCATGAAGATGAGGACATCACGGCGTCGAGGGTTCATCTAGACTGCAAGTGCAGAGGTCCCAGAAAATTACGGTATTTATATGTCGCAAATCAGAAGTGATACATAAGTGATTAGGCAGAGATGAATCGTATTTAGAACTCGTCTGAGATGTGTAACACCCATCTGGTCTCATTTTTCCCGGCGTCCTGCCACGTCTATAAATCGACTGTAGCGCGTCATAAAGTCAACATCACCATGAACAACATCATCTGCTTCACGGGAGAACACTTTGACTGGTTTTGGCCGTGATTAAGCTGTCAAGCGGTGTGTGACCAGGGCTTAAAAGAAATCAGATTCATGACTCTAATCTAATTCTCAAATGTGAAAATTAAACTACTACAAGCACACTGCTGTATATGAGCAGATCGTGTTCTCTCTGTGTGACCCTCAGCTCAAAGGCATTGCCAAATATTTGAATGGGACTGAAGCAGAAGAGGAGGTTCCACTGATTTTCACCATTGTGGACCAAAATGACAATGCTCCTTACTTGGAGACACACTATGGGAACGTCACAGAGTCGAGTAAAAAAGGTAAGAATCAGCTACCACACCTCCTTTAAAAGTATTTACTGGTGAGTTTACCGCCTTCGCTCTCTGACTAACTCTCTGACATGTTCATCCTGACTTGTTGCCAACTGCTCTCTGCCTTTCTGTCTGTTACGTTGATCTCTGTATTTGTGTGCATGCCTGTGTGTTTTTCCGCGACGGTCGACAGGCACTTCTGCTGGAGCTTTTTTTTTTCCCATCATGGGAAACTTAATATCCTATTCTAATATCCTTGCTGCCAACTGCTCTCTCCTCTCTCTTGTTGATTGTTTTGTTGACGTCCAACCCCTCCTCCGCTCGGTTGTCGGCCCACAACGTTAAACGGTGTATGTGTCTGTTTGTTTTGTGTGTGTTTATTTTCAACTCTACTGTCTGGTTAGATACAAAAATATGATCGTATTTGTCAATCGCGGTGTTTTATTGTGAAACTTTGGTTATATTTTGAAAATTGACCGGATTTTCTTGTGTGCCTTGGCGTAACTTTATGACAGTATTGATGCGGATCACTCGCGACTCACGGAAAAAACAGACCAGATGCCGATCCATTCCGTTGCACAGAGCTGGCGCGGCGATCCACTGCGCTTCCGTGTCTGATGTGAACGACACCACAGGTTAACAGGGGTGGAAGCGCACTCCATGCCGCTTCCGCGTCCACTGTGAACCAGGCTTCAGAGACCGTTGCTATTACGACTAACACCTGTTAGACAAAGGGTTTATTGGAGACTGACGTCTATTAGAGACCGGCCATTATTGGAAGATATACAGTACCCGGACAAATCATTATTAAACTGTTCGTTATTGAGTTATAAATGACGTGTTCGATAACATTTAACAGGATTTATACATGTAGGGTTAGGATTAGGATCAGGGTTAGGATTAGAATCAGGGTTAGGAT
>BSAI01000228.1:111345-214815 GCA_036245035.1 Adrianichthys oophorus | reverse complement strand
GATTAGGATCAGGGTTAGGATTAGGATCAGGGTTAGGATTAGGATGAAGGTTAGGATTAGGGATAGTTGGAAATATTACGCATTTACAAACAGTTAATTAATAAGGAATAGCTACAGCTTAAAAAAGCCCATCCCAGTAGCATGTTTAAAATATTAACTGACTCTTAACAAGTCAATAGTAAGTAATTTAAGCAACAGCTTCTTCATGATATATTACTAATTAATAAGGTGCGGTTAGGCATTAAGGCACATTAATAAATCCTTAACAAACTGTAAACTGTTATTTAACAAGTCATTTATAACTCAATAACTAACAGTTTAATAATGACTTGTTAATTAGCTATAACGGGTAGTTATCAAGTGTTACCACATGTTGATATCAATATTGTACCACAGCACCATGTAGTGTGTCTGGAATAAGTATTATGACAACACATCCACTAGAAAACCAACCCTGGTCTCCTCTAGACAAAAATCTGTAACTTTGGTAAACTAAGAAGTGGCACAGCTTTATGGATTGTTGGATTATTGTGGGTACTGTTGTCATAAACCTGAGTGATACATTTTGCTTCAACTCTGTGGATGAGTCAAATAAAGTTTGACTCATCTGACTGTTCTGTTTTGCTTGATGTGCTGGAGAATGTGCAGTTTAACATTTCATTTTAACGATTCGATTCATATTTGTGGTGGCTCATACAATTCAGTCAATATTGGTTCATTTTGAACTATCTGATTCACCGACCTAAAATGGCTCCATGACATAAATAGACATAAATCAGAGATAAATATCTGGTACTGAACAGTGCAGATGAAGTTTTCCAGATTCTTTGTATTTCTTCAAGATAATCAAGTGTAATTGAAATATGTGTACAAACAAACAAGTAAACAAGAATGAATGTCAAATCCATTCACACTTTAGTTTGATCAAGTTCAGCCCATTGTTGTTTTTACACATCAGAATAATCCAAAGGAACATTATTAGAACATTCTACACTGTAAAGTCACATGTTTTTGCTAAATTCTGCATTTCCACACTTTGGACTAGAATGATGGTTGATCAGTTTTTGCTGCATCACATGTGTGTTGTTGTTTTTACATTATAGTAAAATAAACCGACAGTACCTCAATACAAATGGTATTTCCAAAATCGATTAGAAATTATTTATTTCCTTTTGAAATATTTCCAAGTTCTTTCTGTCATGATTTAGTCTGAGCATAAAACAGAAAAAGTGAACATGCAAATTTCATTTGCCTTTTCAACTCTTGCGAAACGTGTTATAATCCAACAGTATAAGCAGTATAAAGCCCCTGCTCAAATCAGCGAAGGGATTATATGAAATGTCTAAATGCACTGGAAAAACATGAGATAATGTTGGTTGTGGTGCAGGAACCTACGTCATGCAGATCACGGCTAAAGATATAGATGACCCAGCAACTCCTAACGCTGAGATTGCCTACTCCATCATCAGCCAGGAGCCGGCTTTGAATGACCACATGTTCCGCATTGGAAAAAAGACGGGAAAGCTTTACGTGAAAGAACCTCACCTGGACCGAGAGGTGATGATCTCTGCACCCAGGCATCATATAGAACTTCAGTTGACATTCAATCATAGTTCCACAGATTTCAGCCATCCCACTTTCTATAGCCAGGACCAGCACAGCATCCTGGTGTGAAGAGCAAACATACAACTTTGCCTTTATTGGCAGGGAAATTCCATGTTCCTCACTCACCAAAACAGATTTATCAGAGCAATCCCAATTTAAGAGTGGTAGTTCTGAACTCGACAGAAAGCTTATGCTTATTCCTCTGCTTGACAGAAACATGACTTCTACAAGCTGGTCATCCAAGCAACTGATATGGGAGGGGAACCAGGGGGACTCACAGGTACAGGAACTGTGGAGATCAAGGTGCTGGATATCAATGACAACATTCCCACTCTGGAAAAGTCTGAGGTGAACAAAAGTACCATAAAGTATTAATGTGTTCTGGCCGTTACAGTTTCATGAACCTGACATCTCTGCCAAAAATGTCACAAGTTAACCGAGTGACCAAAGGACCCATTAATGTGCTAGCTTGCAGCCAAGATAGTCTTAAAGTGTCTGACGGTTGTACAAATGTGCTGAAAGAGTTTGCTTCATCAAGCCTTTCAGACCTAGTCTATAAATTTAGTGGATGCTGGTCCTAACCAGAGGAAACACTTAAGACTCTCTTTGATTTGATAGAACATAATCTAATCCCACAATCCTTTACTGTCACTACAATAAAAGTGAAGCAATGGTTTCCAATCAGAAATGATCAGCTTTAATCATTTTAGCAGAAACTACTGTAGAATTGCTTTGGAGCAAACAAACAACATCCCAGTTTAGCTTGTGTTTAGTTTCCTTTATCTGACTGTTCTATTGCAGTATGACGGCACAGTGGAGGAAAACGTTGCTGATGTCATTGTGATGAAAATCAAAGCTCTGGACAAGGATGAGAAATTTACAGACAACTGGCTGGCTGTCTTCAAAATTGAAAAAGGGAATGAGAATAATCTCTTTTCCATCGAGACAAATAATAAAACCAACGAAGGCATTCTGAAGCTGGTCAAGGTGAAAATTGTGACACGAACCTCGTTCATTAGATTCACTTTGTCTTATTATTTTAGCATCTGTATTAAAATAACCTTCTCTTCTGCTGGATCAAAAAGGCAGTGGATTATGAAGAAGTGCAAAACCTGGAGCTCGGCCTGGTCATTGGTAATGTTGCTCCCTTTGTAGAAGGTGGCCCTGTAAGCATGGATGTAGATGTTCAGATTGGTGAAGGTGATACCACAGGAGCTGGAGCTGGTGCTGGAGCTGGTGTTGAAGTTGGAACTGATCTAGGTGTAGACCTTGATGCAGACTTAGGAGCAGATTTAGATTTGGATGTGGGTTTAAAAGCAGAGGCAGACCTTAATGCTGATCTGGAGGGGGATTTAGGACTGGATGCAGAACTTGGTCCTGGTGTTGGGCTCAAGCCTAATCTTGGAGTCAAGCCTGCAGGCGGGCTCAAGCCTAATATTGGAGTTAACCCTGGGCCTGGACTGGCGGTCGGACTTAAACCGAACAAACCAAGCATGCCGGTCAAACCAGGGTCAGGACCCAACAAGAAGCCAGATAAACCCAAAAGCTATCCCATTAAAATAGCAGTGAAAAATGTTCCGGAAGGTCCAGCATTCATACCCACCCTCAAGGAGGTTCCAGTGTCTGAGGACAAAAATAATTTACCTGAAAATGGAGTCATCACTGTGTTTGCTGCTGTTGATCCCGATACAAAAAAGCCGTCTGAAGATGTCAGGTAAGTTCATTTTAAATTCTTTTAGAAAAAAGAAAATATTTGAAAAGTTCAAGTAGGGTTTTTTCAGCCTTTGAATTTCTGTCCTCCTGTTGCGTCCAAAGGGAATCGAAGGTTAATAGAAACATTTATCAAAGACTGGTAAAATTGCTGTTGGTTTTTCCACAGAACAATGCTGCGAACCATTTCAGTGAATTTGAACGAATGCAAGGTTACTTTTAAACACTGACAACCACAGCACATGACAAAATGAATAAACTCAGCATTGCTAATTGCAGACTCAAACTAAGGAGAGAATGATAGAAAAGCAATCGAGAGGGATGATATACACAAATCTGGGATTAAAATAAGCGGGCCAATAATACATTTTAGAATCTGCAAAATTATAATAACATGAAACATAGTAAATAATGAAGTAAAATCCCCATCAACATTTGTAAACCTTTGTCAGACCCTTGCTTTAACTTTAATATTGTAAGATGCCATCCAGACAGCAGCAGACCCAAGACCAGTTAGGTAAATCTCCTGTGGACAGTTAAAATGTTGCTGAGGAGGACGATAATTTCACTTACACACCTTATATTAAGATATTAAAAAATTAATATAGTTTGAATGCTGAAATCCACTCATCAAAAACTGATTTGTTGAGTATCCTGGACCTTATGCTAGCTACCTTAGAGTGAAGTCAGGGTACAACCTGGACAGGTCACGAGTGTTACACAGAGATAGACACTGACATTTACTCCTAAGGATCTAGTTAGATTCATTCATCAGCCTTTGAAGCAAGTTTTTGGACTGTGGGAGAAAGCCAGAGTGTACAGAGAAAACCAAGGCATCCCCAGAGAGAAAGCTCCCAACTGGGATTTCAACCAGTGCCTTCTCTCTGTGAGGCAATGATGCTAGTCATCATACCTTTGTGTAACTGAAATGTGCAGACATTTTTCTGACTATAGAGCATTGCCTAAAAATAATGGTAAAAGGTGTTCTTAAAAACTACAATCTAAGTTGTAAACACGTCAGAAAATACACTGCACCTGAGAAATAAAGAGAGTTACAAGTTTGATTTGTTTCTAAAAGAATCCGTCGTTGGCAGGTTCAGATTACTTCAATCTTCTGAGAGTCTTTCAGAGAATTAGTGTAGATGGATTCTGGATTGCAAGCTACTGCTTTCTTAGACACAGATTATTATTTAAGGAGCTTTTTAAGGCTGAAGTAGTCTTTCCGCTAACATTTTTCAAGTTTTGGTAAGACCCTTGGTTACTTATACTACTGTTCTTTTTTTGCATTAGTTATGCTAAAGGGCTTGATCCAGACAACTGGTTTACTATCGATGAAAAAACTGCCGAGATTAAACTCAACAAGATACCAGACAGAGAGTCTCCATTCTTGGTCAACGGTGTCTACATGGCCAAAATTCTGGCAATAAGCAAAGGTAAATACACCCCATGAGTAACGCTACTTTTGCTGTACCATCCTTTTGTCTTCACCAGCTTGATTAGCGTTGGGTCCTAGGGGTAGCAGTCTAAACAGAGAGGGACACACACAAAATACCACATGGGGTGGTGGTGTGTGTGTGGTGGTGGTGGTGGGGGGGGCAGGATGCATCTGAAAGAGGTGGACTGGGGATCTTGAGGACAAGAGCATGGCAAGTGACGGAGTTGAGGACTTTTTCCTGATCTACAAAGCACATGTAAATTGGATGAGTGAATTACCAATAACCCTCAGGGATTCATGTCAGGTGTGGTGCTGATCTCCTTTAATCTCCCTCCTCAACCACAATAAGGTGTCAGCTCATGGAAGGCTCAATTGTGCTGCTTTATTTATTTTCCCAAAACTGAACAACAAACTTGATTTCTTCACTTGATTCGTCTGTTCATCTATTTATCCATCCATCCATCCATCCATCCACGCATCCACGCATCCATCCATCCATCCATCCATCCAACCATCCACGCATCCATCCATCCATCCATCCATCCATCCACGCATCCATCCATCCATCCAACCATCCCCGCATCCATCCATCCATCCAACCATCCAACCATCCATCCATCCAACCATCCATCCATCCAACCATCCATCCATCCATCCATCCATATGTTCCTCCATCAATTTATTAATTAATTTATCAATGTATTTACTCAGCTGTCTGGCTATTTGTCTCCCTGTCTCAAGAAGGGAGACGTGGTACTGACAAAAGGAGTAGGGACTTTTTTCAACATCAGAATCACAAATGACCACAGATCAGCCAGAAATCTTAAGTAAACTAATCATGAACTAACTAAAAGTCTGTTCTGTTGTTAAACTCTACTAGGAGCTGTACTAACACATGTTTCCTCCTCAGACATGCCCCCCAAGACAGCCACAGGAACTATTGCCATCAAAGTGGCTGACTCCAATGACCACTGTCCCACTCTGACCAGCACCCACAACAGTCTGTGCTCTGAAAAAAAGACTGTGTTTGTCACTGCTTCCGATGAAGATGCTGATCCTAATGCTGCTCCCTTCTTCTTCAAAATCGTTCCTGAAGGAACACGAGGCAGCTGGGATGTGGAGGTCATCAATGGTATGATGTTTTCTTCCATGTCAGCATGGGCAGACCCTGCATTTAACATCCGTGAAGCTTTACCACAGTTTGAGGAAACCAGTAGTTTGAGCTCAAAAAGTTTTCTGCCTCGAGTTCTTCGTAGTTCATATACATAAAATACACCTACTGATAGCTCTGGTTTTACTGTCTCCTGGATGTAGCACTGTCTTTGACTGTTTTTGCAGCTTTTTGGAGGAACAAGCATAATGTGGGGCAGGTAGGGGGTTGTCTACCAAGAACTGTAGCTGATATAGGAACAGGGAAAGCATTGAAGTGAAAGGATTACAAATAGAACTGAAAATATAAAAAAAAACATGAAGCGTCAAAATTGAAATAACTTCTGTCCAGATCATTTTAAAACAATTTAACCACAATTACAGCCAGTAGCAGTATTTTCTGTTCTCAATGTGTTAAATCACAGCCACCTTGTGGATTTTGGGTAACATCATTTCCTGGAGAATCAAAGAAATCATTGCCATCCCTGAAAAACATTAGTAAATACAGTGATGTGCTGTGAGGTTCGTGGCTGGTGAGGCACTGAGGCCATCAGTCAGATTGACAAACATGAACCCTACAGGGAAGCTTATACACCATTTGATTGGTGTTGTTTAAAATTTCAACATTTTTTCCGTTTACAAACTGTAGTGCGCGCGCGGGGCGCGGGGGGGCCGCAAAAATTTGTATTATTAATTTACTTTTACTTATAAATGAAGTCCTGGTGTTCTCTCCTAAAGAAACGCATTCATAACCTGTTTGTAGAAGTCTTCTTTTTCTTTCTTCAGTTTTAAAAGTCTTTCTGCCTCAGTGGAGATCACTACCAGTGATGTGTCTAAACAAATACTTGAGTTTAAAAACGTAATCCTCCATTTAGAAAATGATGCTAAACAATATCAAAGAGTAACTGGACGGCTGCTCCTGCTTTGTTACCTCTAATTCCATTATACCTGCGGTGTCACATTCTCCAGATGACCCAGCATTTCAGTAGCATTTAAACGCATCACTTACGCACGAATCTGGGAGACGTGAAAAGAGTCTCAAATCAGATTGGTGTGTAAATGTGGTTTTGTGTGTGCGTCACAAGTGATTCGTGCATATTTTTTAAAGATTTGAGCGTGTAGTTAGTTTCAAGCTGTCGTAATTTGAAGTTGTGCATGTGTACATTGTACTTTGTATTTTTTAAATATTTTGTAATTTTTGAACTCATGCACAAAATGTATTTTATGAGTTACAAATCAAGAATTATGCACGCACAAACCTAAAGTTACGCACAAATCAAGGATTACGCATGCACAAATCTAAAGTAACGCACCAATCAAAATTACGCACGCACGAATCGGACTGATACTAATTTCTCTCCATACGGCGCCCTCTGCCTTGAGGCAGACGTACTGCCTGATAAAAAAAACTAAATGAGTAACAAACTGGCACCAATGTAATCAGACAGATGGTGAGAAATAAGTAAATTAGGTCAGTTAAAACAAAGCGTCTTTCATGACAATAAAAAGATCGAATTAGTAAAGCGCATGAGTCAGCTGCCGCCCCAGTCAGTGTGTGCGGCGCTGGGGAGGCACAGGCTGTTGCTGCCTCGCTCACCACTGTCTTTTTGAGCAGAAAACTCATGAATTTGCTAAAGAAACTTTAAAAATTCACACAGAAAAGGTAATCATAGGAAAGACATGTCTAAAAAATAATATTTGATTTTAAGTTTTAATTTAAGAAAGAAAATAAATTTTATTTAATACATGCATTTTTACGCTATATTTTGCAGGTGAGGCTGTGCCTCACTTGCCTCCCCTGACTGTCACATCACTGAGTAAAATGGATCATATAAATAATGATGCATATTTTTTTCATTCATTCATTGATTTTCTATATCCTTTTATTTCTGGAGCATATCCCAGCAACTATTTGATGAAGGTGAGGTACACCATCAATGGTTTGTCAGTCCATTGCAGAGCCAAATATTACGGAGAGAAAATAGTATCAGCCAGATTTGTGCTTGCATAATTCTTGAGTTGTAACTCATACAATACATTTTGTGTATAAGTACAAAATCTAAAAAAATAAAAAAATACTAAATACAATTTACACATGCACAATTTAAATTACAACAGCTTGAAACTAACTACACGCACAAATCTTAAAAAATTATGCACGAATTGCTTGTTATGCACACACAAAACTGCATTTATGTACAAAACTGATGTGACTCCTTTCACGTCTCCAAGATTCACGCGTAAGTGATGTGTTTAAATGCTGCTAGGATGCTAGGTCATTAGAGTTTTCTTATCAGCCGCTTTGAACTTAGATTTTGAATATAATCTGGTGAACAATGACATTTTCCCACTTTCCTAAACAGATATGCCTGATAATTAACCACATACTCCCACACAAAGTCACCATCCAACCTATGAAGCATGTTCAAGTTATGGGAGGAAGCCAAAGTGCTCAAAGAAAACCAAGACATGGTAGAGGAGAACCTGCAAACTCCTCACAGAAAGGTTCCAGTTGGGGTTTAAAGCAGAGCCTGTTAAGGAAAAAAGTGAACTCAGGATAAAAAACTGGAATCTGCTGTTTACTCAGAGGGTCTGTTTATTCAAGAATAAATTCAGAAGATCTTCAGCATCTCACAACTCGATCATCGATAGAAGCCCCCGAACCTCTGTTAGGCTCAGCTCTTAAAGGTTCATGTACGTGACCTGTCACACAACCCAGAAACCATTTCTCTCTGACAATTCCCAGAGAGGAGGCTATCAGCCCACCCGTTTCCTTTATCAAATAGTTATTCTTAAACTTTGGCTGGTTCTCTGTTTTTACGGGAAGTGTAATCAATTATAGTTATTAATGACTGCAGGCTCTGACACTGTATGTTTAGATGTCCCTGCCTGTTCTATGTCGGGAAGACTCTATTTCTAACAGAACCAAGAGAAATTCTTGGCAGACTCTTTTTTAGATATCACCCAGATGTTTTTCAAAGAAAGAAAACTCTGTTTCTAACAAGCCTTCTTCCACCCATGTCTGAAAGCTTCAGAGGCTGTTGTGATGTAACGTGCAATCACATTGAACACGATTCGCGCAGCCAATTTGCGTGGCCCACCCCTCTCTCGCCACGCCGCAAATTCGCTGCTTACTAGGTGGCCAAAAATGTGTTCCCCAAGCTTGCTGCCTCGTTGGCGTGTGGGAGGAGCTAGCAGCTGATGTTGATCACTACATGAAGCTGTGTTTGTATTTCATTTACAATGCATGGAAGACACAGATGATGTTTAGAGATCAGGCTTTTTTTCTTTTTCAAAGAGTTATTGATGCTTTCAAAAACAAAAATTACAACACATGGAGACTAACCACAGTCACTGCAAGAGCAGCTGACCAACAAGAGGGTTTGTCACTTTCTAAAGACAGCTACCAACAAGATGCTGAATGAAGGGCTCGTTCGGGTTGTCCTGAAAGGATCCGATTTTTCATGGTTTTTAAACAGGAATCGTGTGTTTCTGTGGTAACAGCCTGTTGGTTGTATGTTTGAACACTTTAAAATGAAAACTTCACATTATTTTATGTGTTTTTAGTAGCTCACATGCCAAAAAAGTGCGAGTACCCCTGATTTAGTGGTTCTCTGGTACAGTGAGCTTCAGTCCTGCTGTGTCTGGATGACGGCTGTTTCCGCGGTGTTTCCGTCTCCGTGTTTGAAGCAGACTGTCGCCCAACAGTAGCAGGAAGGGTTCAGGAAACCCCGCTGTCCTGAAAGGGATTCATCAGGTGAAGAAACTGAATGGAAGTTCAGGAGATCTGATCCACCATATTGGATGTGTATTCTACCGCTGTCACTGAAACCGTCACGCGCCCAAAGTATAGTCCCTGACTGGTTGACACAGACGTGGCGACCTCCCCAGAGTTTAGATTTTTTTACTCTGGCTCGCCGTACCCGCTGCTGAATTCATGCTGTTTCCCCAAAACCTCAGTTCGCGTCTAAATTGTTGACTTTACAATGGTAAAGAATCGCGAATCGCGTTCGGTGTGTAAGCATCTTAAGAGTTTGGTATGAAGTTTGGGTTCCAGGTCTAGCTTTTCTGGAGATTTTGTTCAGTCATCTGTGCTTTCATTTTAAAGGTATGGGAGTTAAGGAGCTAGGGGGGTTACCTGAGTCCTGAATCACACTACTTCCAGTTTCACCATTGCAAAGTTCACCCGAACTCATGGGCTTTTGAAAGGGTCTCTGACACAGCTGTTACATGCATGTTGATGGTCTCACACCTGAACTGTGGACATGGAATCTTGTTTCTCGTAAAAAAGCAGCTCCATAGGAGAGGATGTGACTCTAACTTGTTAGCAGTTTTGGGAGGAACCCAGATGATGGATATTTATTCTGTAATCTTTGCAGAAACCACTGTTGCTCTTCACTCCAAAGAATTGTTGTGGCCTGGAGTGTATGAGCTGCAGCTGGAGGTGAAGGATGCTCAAAATCTGTCCTGTCCATCCAATGAGGTTTTCACTGTTGACGTCTGCACCTGTGAGGGAACGGAGGATTGCAGCCTGAAGATGGAGCTGGGATACAGGTCAACTGCAGGTCACCAGGTGTCTGCAGGAGCCATTGGGCTACTGTTAATGGCACTGTGCTTGTTGCTATGTGAGTACGAGATAACAATGACCTCTCTAACAAGGATGGACGAATAGAAGAACAACATGTTTTTAATTTGCATACATTACAATTGTTATTCTATGTCTGAACTCCTGTGGTTTTTCTTCTTTACTCATTCTGTTTGGTTTTCTTTGAAGTAATTTTTGCTCAGTAAGTACAATGTTGTCAATAAGCTCACATGATATTTGTTGTGGTACTGTGCACAGATACTCAAGCTAAACTCGAAGAAAAAACACATTTACATTTTTTATCACACTTTTTTTTTTCAAGAACAAGACAGAGACCTGAAAGTGACTCCCTCTTTTCTTTGAATTCTTTTAATTATTTCAAATGATTTCAAGGCCTAAAGCGTGTCCTTCGTCCTGCAGTGGTTCCTCTTTTCCTGCTCATGTGTCAGTGTGGAGGAGCAGAGAAAGTTTTCCCAGACCAGTTCAGTCAACTGCCATTTGAAACCACAGAACATATGATAGTTTATCACACTGAAGGCAAAGGGGAGGACAAGGTGGGTTTTCTGTCATCTTCATTTGGATCATTGTTGTCAAAGTAATGTTGCAGCATTATGAATAATTGTGATGTGTTGCCACGATTATCAAAAGAATGGAGTTGCTTTTAATGACACTATCAGAGAAGAGTGCCGAAGATCACAGAGAAAAACCCAGAAATAGCTGTATTTTTCTTTGTCATGAAAATTACTTTATTACTATCTAGCAGTGTTTTTATTTGATGGACAGAAATCTGGAAGTCAAGCCACACCGTGGTCTTCACTTTCCTTTGTGAACATCCAGAGCAGCAAAAAAGAGAGCACATGCTCCAGTCTCAGAGTTTTGGTTGAGTTGTGAGGTCCACGTTTGAGACACCATTAAATTACCTAAATGAATAATCTGTTGCAACACTCAGAGATACAATTATGAATCACAAAGACAACAAACAATAACTGACCAGTATCAGGACCAGCCCCACACCTGTGGTCTGGCTGCAGTGAATTAAAAAAAAACCCTTTCACCTATTGTATCTTTTTTTCTTCTTCCTTCATTTCTTAGGAGTTACCACTCCACAGTGTTCCTCTTGGTTCCACAAAAAACCCTGATGGCATGGCTTTTCTGAATATCAACAGCATGTCCTCAGCTAATACAAACATGATCCACATGCAGGCCATCAAGGGGTCTGCAAACATGTATGGGGAGGGCACAGGATTCCTAGAGACCGAGAACTCCAACGGGTTTTTAAGGGAGGACATACTCTATGACTCTGCAGCATTTGGAATGCAAGCGCTCATGCAGGACACAGGAGCCCTTGATGAGGACATGGCCCTTCCAGAAGAGGTTCTTAACAATTACTACTCACAGGTGACGTACTGTTTGCAGTTTTTTGGCCATCAGATTTTCAATGCAAACACACATTATGTCGCATTAATTCTGGTTCTGTTTCTTTGCTACCAACAGAAATCCATGTGTGAGCTGTCAGTGAAGGATATTCCTTTAAAATACAACTATGAGGGCCAGGGGTCATCTGCTAACTCGGTGGGCTGCTGCAGCCTTTTGAACTCTGACACTGACTTAGACTTTCTCAATGACCTTGGTGAAAAGTTCAAGATTCTGGCAGAGATTTGCTCCCCTCCTTCCATAACTGTCAGATCCTCAGTGACACAGACAGCAACCAGTGTTCTCAGAACCACATCTGATGTGGTTGAACCAGTTTTGAAGCCTGAGGTTAAGAGTGCTGTTGAAACAAAGCAGTCTAGCATAAACACAGAGAAATCTGTGTCATCAGCAAAAGTCTTTAATTCATCTTCCAGTAAAGTTAGAAGCACCTCATTATCCATGACACTTCCTCATCACTCCCAGATCACAAACATTGGCCATTCTTCTGATCTGAGCCGTTCTTCTGGTCTGAGCCGTTCTTCTGGTCTGAGCCGTTCTTCTGGTCTGCAGCGTTCTGCCACACTGCATTATCCCACTCAGAGAGTTGTCCTGCAGCAGCAGCCACTTTACTACAACACCAACACTGTGCTGCAACCCATGCAGTACATGATAGGACCTAATCCGCAGAACACTCTTATGCTTGAGGACTGGTCTGGTGGAACCAATCTTTCAGGTCTTGTTATGATTAATGGTTCCCAGGGCCTATCTGGACCTCTTATCAGTGGGGGTACCGACCCACTTTCAGGGGTAGTTACCTCCAGCACAGAGAGCTTTGTAAACCTCCATAGTCCTGCCAGCCCCACAAGTCCAGTTAGAGGAACAGTGTTGTTGCCTGGTCCTTTAGGTTTTGGAGGTGTTTTTGGCTCTGTAGACAACTGGGGAATAATGGCACCAAATTCTGGTGGCGGCTTCATGCTAGTCTCAAACGATTCACTTGAGGCAAAGGAGAACCCAGGTGCTTCTCAGGGCATTTTGCCTAGAGATGTTTACCTGGAGAATGAGGCTGTTCCCCTTCAGAGGGTGTGTAACGTGGCAGCCCAGGAAACCACATTTCCAGACAACTTTGTTGTTGCTGTAAAGCACAGTTCTTCTAAATTTCACATTTTCTTGCACAGAACATGGGATTTGGAACAAATAGGCTTTGTTTTAGAAAAAAAAAGAGAGATGAGGTTGCAGCAAATCATGGCCTATGTTTTGTTTTCTTCCTTAGTAACATCGCACTTGTTTGTGTGGAAGGGCTATAATGAGATATGTAGGCCAAAGTTTTACCAGCTCAGACCTGCATAGTTGGAATAAAACACATCAACAAAAATTATCCCCACTGACAGTTTTCGTCAGAAAAACAACAAATGCCAGTTGTTCTGGAGATGTTTTACAGCTTATGTGCAAGATTTGAAAAAGAAATCAAAACTCGGAACCAAAGGGTAAAGCAAATTCCCACCTCAAGAGAAGCAAGGAAAAAGTTAGAAGTTTATCTTGAGTTGGCTCTGACAACCTGTGGAAATCTCAAACGGGCCTTTAACAAGCCTACGTATCACACCAGAAAGATTACAGACGAAGGATCTCAAGACAAAAGCATTGTCCTTCTGTACGTCGTCAGTGCCTCTGAGAAACAGAAGAAAACTTTTGCTAATAATCAAATACAAGTCCATTTCAAACTTGAGACAAAAACTGGTTCACTCCAAAGACTCCACACCCAAAGAAAAGAGAAGCAATGCAGTTTATGCAGTCAATTGCAATGAAGATGCCCAGAGTTGAACATTGGAGAAACAAAATAGCCACTACCCGTACCAGCACAGGAGAAACAATTCGCCAAGTCCAGTTTCTGTTGTTTATTTACATTCAAAAGAGGATAGGATCCTCATTTGAAATCAACAGTATACAGATTCTGAACAGAGAAGACGGGTGGTTTGAAAAAGGAGTCAGAGAAGTAATACATATACATGTTAACTTACATGTTCCATCAACTCAGTGGAGGTCTCAGATACAATTTACCATGCTGCCCTTTCATTGGTTCCAAAAAAGACCAAACATCCAGCACGACCACAGCCTTTGACCTTGTGATGGGTCCCCCACATCAAGTATTAATTTTCCAGCGAGAATATTCAATATTCTTTTATTTTTTTGGCATTGACATTTTTTAAACTTACAATAAGTAGATCTGCATTTTAAAAACAGGTAAAAACAGACAGGTCTTCATGCTTACAGTGGATCCACAGTCACTAAAGATCTGTGTTTTTAACAGTGAAGTTAATCCACTCACTGTAATGTTCTTATGACAGTTCCATGCTTTTGTTGCAGATTTACACTCTTGCAGTTGAGTCACATATTCCAAGTAGTTTATATTAACAGATTATGACTAACTAGGTTCATTTCAACAAGAGATTTATGCTCTAGTCCAAGTTTTTACAATTAATACACATTTTCAAGATCCATCTAAGTTAGCAGTAGATCTCACTCATAGAGTAAACACACAATCTTTCAATAGATTCACTTTCTTATAGCAGTTTCAGATTCTCTTTTATAAGAGATCCATGTTCCTGTGGTGAACTGAACTGCTTTCAGCATTAGCCAGTGTGATTCTGTCTGTAGAGGTGGGTGTAAAACTGGGTGAATGTTTTTTATTGTGTAAATAAAAACAAGTTTTCGTCTTCTTTTTTAGTAAATACTTGGGGCTGCAAAAAGTTGTTGCTTGACATTACTTCAGTTACTAAAGGGAATTTTCTAGCTCTTTAATATTTTGTATATTGTGGAGCTTTCTTCAAGTTTAGGCAAACTTCAGTAAAACCAAGGTTGTGTTAGACATTTAATTGGTCATCATCACACATTTAAAGGATCTATCATACTATTCGTAAGCCTTTCAGAGTAAACGATTCACATATATATGTAATATTACCTTTGGCACATTAAAGGACATGTTTTTTATATGTGTAATTTTGTGAGCTCTTTTCCTACCTGGAAGGAAGACGATCTCTGGATCTCTGAGGCTTTGTGTCCTAGAGCCGGCTTCAGCAGCGTAACTGCATTTCACCCATGAAAACAAACTACATCTGTACTTTTGTAAAGATGGATGTGCATATTGTCCATTTAAAATCAAAGCATTTTGCCAATCACCAGAATCTCCACAAAGAAAGTGTGTGTGTGTTAGCCTGGGGGCAGTGCTGGCAGCACAGACTCTTCCTGGAAGGGAGTGTTTCCCACTTTGTGACGTCACAATGTGCTTGTTTGCTTCGCTTGTTTTTGCGGGTTGGGTGGGGGTGGTGCTCAGAGAGCAGGGTTTTAGAGGAATGCTCAGACATGCGTGAATGGATCAAAATACTGCTTTGGGAGTGTTTTTCATGAGAAATTACCATTACAATACACGTACAAGCTCTTAAAAGTTGATTTTGCATAATATAGGCCCTTAACTTTTTCTTTTCAAACAAGTCATGATTGTTTTTACGTGGTTGTATTTGAGAAGAAATTCAAATGATACAAGAAATTGCCTTGCCCTCTTTTTTTTTGTTGTGGTTTGTTTCTGTAACTATTTTTCTGTGCTTTCATAATCAGAAAAGATGTGTTTGAACAATAAACAGTAAAAAACTTCCCAATTTGCTGGATGTATTTCTGGTCTGCAGTGTTTGTTTTCTGGGTTTTATCATCCCTATTATTTTTCCCAAGACAATGTCTGTTGATTTCCAATTTAAACACGTTTACAGTTCTTTAAATCTTAACAGTCTAATTGTTCTTTCACTCTAATGACTAAACAGCTCCCTACTGTTGAATTTTTTTGTAGATTTCTTTAATTTTTTTTGTTAAAATATTATTACTATCACTAAGCTCTGGTTATGAAAAAAAATCTCATAGTATTTTGGATGATAATCTGCAGGACAAGATAGAGGGAAAAAAATGTACTCCAGCACATCAGTGTATTTAAAAGTTAGAAGTTTCTTTAGTTGTTATGTAACGAAAGTGCCGAGGCATGTGGATCCATTTGCAAACGTTTTATTTCACAAGGGCAAGACATGGCGAAGTCATGATCCAGGCAAGGGTAAACACAAGGAGCAGGGCGGGAGGCGACAAGACAGGCAAAGATCAAAACCAGTAAGACAAGAAGAAACAGCTTAGACTGTACAACTAGAGAGTACATACAAGACTACGCACAGACTAAAGAGGTGAACTGGCTTAAACAGCTTGGTAACTGATGAGCAATGCTTTCCTGTTTAATAAATGATTGATTGATCTATATTGACATTGGGGCGACTGTGGTGCAGTGGAAAGGGTAGTCAGCCTCTGATTAAAGGATTGCAGGTTTGATTCCCGCCTTGCCCATATGTCGAAGTGTCCTCGGGCAAGGCACTGAACCCCACTGGTGCCAGTGTTCAGCAGCAGAGCCACTATCAGTGTGTGAATGGGTGAATGGGTCTGTGACTGTAAAGCACTTTGGGCAATGAAGGTAGAATAGCGCTATATAAGTATACGCCATTTACCATCAGCTCCATCATCATCATTAACAGGAACAACTTCAGCATTGGGCAGAAGTTTAGCCCTCATACATCTTTATCCTCGTCATCTTCTAAACAACAAGCCAACATAGATGTTATTTCACTTGGAGATTTAGCTCTTCTAGTTACAAAGTGACCAGTAAAATCTGGTTCATCAGACTCAGGATCTCGCAAAGAATCTGTATTGTATAATTCCTTCAAACCTGCCCCCCCTTTTTAGCTGCCATAATATTTGTAACAGAACCCACAAACACACACATATATGTATATATAAATATAAACATATATATAATTAGCGGTGACTAATATATACATATAATTACATATATTATATATAATGTCATCTTTTGGTAGATACTTTTGTGACTACAACTTGCTCAACACAAAGAAAAATGCAAAGAAGATGCCATGCAGAAGTTAGCCTTTGAAGCAGAACATCTTCAGAGTTTATGATAAAAGAGGATTTCGTTAATCTCACAAAAGAAAATCTTGGAGTTTTCAGCAGCAAAAAAGCAGATATACATCACTATACAGAATTCACAGGATAAAATATAAGAGAGTTGTTTACAGAAACAGTCTGAACAATCAGAAAGATACATTCATTCATTTTCCAATCCGCTTTATCCCTTTCGGGGTCACGGGGTTGCCGGAGCCTAACCCGGCTACTCATGGGCGAAGGCAGGGTACACCCCTGGACTGGTCGCCAGTCTGTCGCAGGGGCCACAATCACACACCCATGAACACTCACATTCACACCTAGAGACAATTTAGAGTAACCAATTAACCTGTGAAGCATGTTTTTGGACGGTGGGAGGAAGCCGGAGTCCCCGGAGAAAACCCACGCATGCACGGGGAGAACATGCAAACTCCACACAGAAAGGCCCCCCAGCCAGGACTTGAACCGGGAACCTTCTTGCTGTGAGGCAGGAGCGCTAACCACTGCTCCACCGTGCAGCCCAGAAAGATACTATGTATCTAAATGTTTTAAATATTGCTCCAATAAAAAACACCAAAGGTTGTGCACACTGGATATTACACAACATACATCACTGCGGTGTGGGGAGGAATGAACGACAGAAATATTTTTTCTACAAAGGAGGTGTAACAGTCTGGCTCTGCTGTGTGATGGTGCTCACACACCAAATGCGATTTGGGCCGCAGAGGCGGCCAGTTTCAATGTAAAGTCAATGGTTTAGACGCGAATTAAAGTTCTGTGGTGTGAATTGAGTGGCCACCGTGGCCCGAAAGTTTGGAAATAGCACGAATTCAGCGGCGGGTACGGCGAGCCAGAGTAAAAAAATCCTAACTCTGGGGAGGTCGCCACGTCTGTGTCAACCAATCAGGGACTCAACTTTGTGCACGTGACGGTTTCAGTGACAGTGGGTAGAATACATATCCAAAATTGGATCTCCTAAACTTCCATTCATTTTCTTAACCTGATGGATCCCTTTGGGACAGCGGAGTTTCCTGAGTCCTTCCCGCTATTGGGTGACAGTTTGCTTCAAACACGGTCAGAGAGATGGAAACACCGCGGAAAAAAACGTCATCCAGACACAGCAGGACAGAAGCTCACTATAACCAGAGAACTTCTAAATCAGGGGTGATCACACTTTTTTGGCATGTGAGCTTAAAACTCACAAAATAATCTAACATTTTAATTTTTAAGTGCTCAAGCATCCAACCGACTAGCTGTTACAACAGAAACGCATGATTCCTGTTTACAAACCATGAAAATCCATGGATGAACAAATCCTTTCGTGACAACCCAAACAAGCCCCTCACTCAACATTTTGTTGGTAGCTGTCTATAGAAAGTGGCAAACTCTTCTGTGAGGCAGCTGTGCTCGCAGTGACTGTGGTTAGTCCCTATGATTTGTAATTTTTGTTATCGAAAGAACCCCCGGGTTCGAATCCCTCTTTTGTAGTTCATTGAATCTTTTTTCCGCTAAATGACTGAACACACATTTATATAAATATTAATTAAAAACATCAGGATAATTCCTTGGATTTGAAACCTCATTGGAATGTATTTTCTTTATAGATATGAGTTTTTTTAGTAAAACATATTTAACACAAAAAATGTAGTCTATAAAACCTTTACTTTAAATTGTCTTGTTGGTTTTAAAATGATGTCCATAGGAATAAAAAAAACATCTAATCGTTATGCTTAATAAAATGCAAATATATCTTTGAAAAGTAAAATACAACAATAATGAGATTAGAACCTCATTAGATCTAGAATGATAATGTACGAGCTGATAAAAAAAACGCTGTTGCCACAGGTGCCGGTTCATGTCAAGGAGTGTTTGCTATTTGATGTCTGAGCTTTACTTTTTTTTGTGGGTAGGAGGTTTTTATATTCATTAATTGATTTCAAATCATCAATCGTAAAACAACAGGCAACAAGATGCTGGAAGTTTATAGTCATTACAGTTAAGTGTGAATGTTAGTCCAAAATGGGCGGGGCCTGTCCACACACTCAGTTGTTACAAACATACCCGCTGGCTCCAAGAGTCTTCATAAACTTGTCCACATACAGTTCACACGCACACTTATGCATACAAACCAACACATACAAAGCCCCTCATTCCATCACGCTAACGGCTGTGTAAAGGTGAGCCGACACCTGTGCTCAGGAGAAGGTCCATGTTAAGCTGAGGTGGTTGATGGAATGTAAAAAAAAAAAAAAAAGAAAAGAAGGGACAGCTCCCGGTCATCCTCACACCAAGACCCCTCGGCTCCGCATCCGTACTGTGGGGCCAACGGAGGAGATCCACCCGCCCAGCAGTCCGGCCAAGCACCCAGACCCAACCCCGCAGAACCGCCACATGGGCCCCCAAAACCCGAGAGCAGTGAGGTACGGAAGCACAGAGTGCAAGTCCTAGCCCAGCCAGAAGAGCAGCCCTCCCACGGTGCCCGGGGGCCCAGTTCAGCCAGCCAGGAGTTCCAAGAATCCCCCCACCCCAGCTCCAAGTACGAGCCGGGGCCCCCCAAGGGAGACCCACCCCCAAGCCCCAGGCAACCATAGGAGATCTAGGAGAGAGCACAGCAGGCGCTGGCCACCCTGACCTAGAGGAGGGATGACCAAGAAAAGTGTGGGTCCCCGAAAGGTGTAGAGAACATAGCCCGACCAGAATCTCAGAATGTTGTAATTTAGGAGGGGCCCGGCACCCGATGGCAAGGACCAGAACCCGCACCATAAAGACACGGACACCCTCCAGGCTCAGATGGAATGGAATCCCCTGCTCATGGACTTGCCAAAGGACTAAGGGATCCCTCTCCCTGGGTTGGGAGGGGGCCACAGGGCACAGGAGGCCGACACCCAAGAGACAAGGCCGCCGCTGCTGAGGCCTTGTTCCTTCCGCCAGGGATGGGGTAGGGGACAGAAGATCAGAGGTCCCACCTTCCTTGTGTAATGTATTTGTGTGTGTTGGGGTGTGTTTGTTGAGGCTTAAAGGGTGTGGGCAATAAAAGGTGCAGTTAGAATTGGAGGGTAGAGCACTGAGAGGACATCTCCTGCTTGTTGCAGTGATGTACAAGCACTCTCCCCCACCAAGAGTCCTACATGTCCAAGGTGCACTTAAAACCAAGAGAAGGGGGCAAAACTATGTGGAAACCACGCGAGGGGGAACACTGCCCAGTGGCTCCGCCCACGAGGTGAATCGAAGGCTGACCTCTCCCTTTCACCCTAATAAGAAGCCATACGAGGAAGGAGGGTAAGTCAGTGAGAGCTGTCAAACTGACCCCTGATTGGTAAAACAACCCCCCCAGCATTGGGCCAGCCTGAACTTCGCCTGGAGCATATGCCGGCCCCAAGAGAGTTGCTCCACCCCGTCCCCGAGCCAGAGAAGGAGTGATCCCAACCCCCAGGTGCAGACTGGCACAGGTGGACCCCTTAGGACCAGGGCACCACGCCAGCCCCCCAAGCACATCAAAAAGACCCCAGACCCCACCCAATGGCGGCAACCCCCCCCTGTGGCTACCTTGCTTTGCCCATGAGTGACAGAGGCAGGCTGACCCAGCAGGTTAGATCGTCTTGTGTACTTTCAGTAATGGGGTGTAGTTTAGTTGCACCAGTTCTGATTGTTTTGGGCAGAAATAGAGAGGGAGAAAATAAATAGCTAGATATTTGATATTGTCTGATTTGACTTGGATTGAGGTTGTTTGCTCTGCATTACTGTTTAGTGACAATAAAATTGATTTGTTCCAATTAATTGAATTGTCTGAGATGGAGTAAAATTAATTAATTATTGTTGTTGTTTCACTAATGGAATGTTTGACTGATTGATTGATTTGTTTATTTCAAGAATAAGTTGAACAATACACGAAAGTAATCACACAAAATTATCAAACTCATTATTAAGACAATGAAATGCATTGATTGAGAGGAAAGAAAGAAAAGGAAAAAACAAAAAAGAAACCAATGAAAAATGAACAAACAAAAACAACGCACTTAAGTCACATTTGTAAATTATGTTAAGCATAGTGATTGATAACTGAAGTCTAATAGAACTTGATTAATTGCTTGAAGGAGTGGGAAAAAGCGAATTTATATAATCCCACCCCTACATAGTTACATCATTTCATAGTCCTGCATAGTTTTCATAATCTGGTTCTGATCAGAATCATTATTGATTCACACTTTAGGTATTCAATATTGCACGGTGGTGCAGTGGTTAGCGCTCTTGCCTCACAGCAAGAAGGTTCCCGGTTCAAGTCCTGGCTGGAGGACCTTTCTGTGTGGAGTTTGCATGTTCTCCTCGTGCATGTGTGGGTTTTCTCCGGCTTCCTCCCACCGTCCAAAAACATGCTTCATAGGTTCATTGGTTACTCTAAATTGTCCCTAGGTGTGAATGTGAGTGTGCATGGGTGTGCTCTTTATTAATGTCTATGGTGTCCGAATTGCTTCTAGAATCCAGGGCACTACATAGTCCTGCACTATCTAGTGACACACTAGTCTTTTAGTAGTTAGGGGTTAGGACAAGAATCCGGATACAGCTTGAGAGAGTGGAAGGATAAGTAATGCATATGCGTCTGTTCATGTCCGAGTCCGCGTGCGCGTGCCCGCTGACCAGTGCGCAGAGGAGCTGTGCGTTTGTGCGCGTGAATGTTTCCTGGCTGTGTGAGTTACTTGTGTGATCGTTCATTTCTTTTTGATGTCCCGTGATCTCCATGGAGACGTGATCACTGATGTTTTTGTAGAGCTCTTTGAGAAAGAAAAACCTGATCTCTAAACATCATCGTGTCTTCCATGCATGGTAAATGAAATCCAAAGCTTCGTGTAGTGATCAACAACATCAGCTGCTAGCTCCTCCCACACGCCAACGAGGTGGCGAGCTTTGAGAACACACTTTTGGCTCCGCAGAGAGAGAGAGAGAGAGAGAGAGAGGCGCTCCACGTGACTTGGCCGCGCGAACGGCGTTCAGTGTGAATGCACCTTGAAGGTGCTGCTCAGAGGTTTCTACAGCACGGCGACAGTGATGGGAGGGTTATATGATGGATGAGAGTTTTCCCAGGATTCTGCAGACACAGCTCACTCTCTCTGAGGTCTGTCCCCATCTCTGCCTGTAATGACCCCTGACTCCTGGAGACAAAGGTCCTTTCAGGGCAGATTTTTGTTCAGGTCAACACCAAGGCATTTAAAGGTGTCCACGATCCCAAAGTCTGAGCCCTGGTTGCTCCCTGCTGTGTGGTGGAGGCTGTTGTCTGAAACCAGGGGGTGTTCAGTAGCAAGTGGTTTTGCTCATACAAGATCAGAAAGTCAACGATGAGTGTCCTGTTTTTATTGGCTTTTTCTGCAATATGAACACAATTGTCAGAGAACGTCTGCTAGTGACAGATGTGGGAGTTGCCCTGGAAGTCAGACCGGTGAACATGATGAAAACAAAGGGGGAACTTTGAGGTGGTCCTTTGCTGCGGCTGGAAAGTACTGAAAGCACCAGAGTGATGAAGAAACACAACCCTCACAGCACTCCCAGAAACCACCACGAGACAGAGTTTAATGCACCGGGTAGATGATGGCATCACCCACTCCAATACCAAGTTTATATGCAAACTGCAGCGGGTCAGGTGCTGAACTCACCAGGGGTGTGGGAGGGGTTGAGGACAATCCTCTCCATGTCCTTGGTCAGAAGGGAGGTTAGGACTTCTGGGGTGAAGTGGTTCTACTCCCTGGAGTGTTAAACTTTTGGAACAACAACATGAGAGCTCTTCCATAGAACTGGAAATCTTTCCAGATCGGAACTCAACAGATCCAAGTTGAACATGAGCATGACCACCGAGTAGAGCTATTATGGTAAAGACCAGCAAGACCACCTGACTTTTGTCTTCCGTTACTCCCTCCTAATGTGGTCCACACTGAGGGAAAGAGGGGTGAACCATTGATTGTATTAAAGAACTGGACTGAGCGACCCCGCCCCCTGGCGTTCCAACAGGAAGTTTCTACCGGCTGCAGGAAGCCAAAATCCCATAGACTTCTAAAGAGAAATAAACACGGTCATTCTATTCATCAGGATAACCATTCCTGGAGGACTACCAATGGTTTAGGTGGGCCTGAGTATGAAGAATTTTAAAGAAAAAGTCTAGAGGTTGAATTTTGTTTTGTTGTTTTTTTTTTTCCTAAAATTGAAATGGACTGGGGGGAGACAAGCAGGTTTTGGAACTTATATGTTGTACAAGTGTTCAAAACGACCTATAGCTCTCAACATGCGCAGAAAAAAACCATCTATGTGATCACAGAGCAGTCTACAACATTGATATTTCCTACGGGCTACCTGAATCCTCCGTACAGGTTTACCCATTTTTCACCAGCAGAAAGCTCGTATCGACTGCATGCGCTACATATAAAATAATGTACTTTGAATTCCTGGTTTTACTTTTTTATTGCTCTTCAGGTTGGGATGCTGTTCTACAGAAAGTTCAGACTTGCTGGTTTAAAAGAAAAATAGTTTGCATGTTGTACACAGCTCTTGACAAAAAGTCCCACCAAAGTGCATTCTGGTCAAGGCTAGTTAGACTGGCAGATCCACCAATGATAATTGAAATGTGACTTCACAGTTTCAGTTTTTTTTGGATACATACAGTAATTACACTTGTTTGATTGGATCTCAACAAAACAATCTGCGGTTCTGATCATAAGTAAAGAACTAGTGTGAAACAAGAAGGTTATGGTTGGTGATCCTTCATCATGACATCATTTCATAATAAAGTCATTCAAAGGACAAGCAAACAGACTGTAGTCCGGTTTTGATCCACTAGCTTCTGGATAGAATGTTTCTGCAGCTCCTCAAGTGCTGTTAATGATGATCAGAGCAGGACTTGCTGCTTGCTGGTTTGACTCGCTCATGCTGCTCAGCTGAGCTGGCTTAGCAAAAACTCGGGCTGTGTTCAGGTTGTAGACTCCGGCTCGAAAGAAGCAGGCCCGCAGAGCGAGGCTCAGAACCTCATGTGGCCTCAGTAGAAGCTTGTACTGACTCTGGCCGACCCAGGAAAACAGGCTGTGGAACTCCAGAGACTCAGGGCTGCAAAAACCAAACAAAAAACCAAATCCAATTAAAGTAGCTCACACAACAACTGATGAGTGTTTTTAAATGTCTAAAAAACCCTCCTGGAAATAACTATTCACCAGGACACATCTCTCAGATAGGGGCCAGTTCACATACTTTGATGTTTATGGAAAGCCTTTTTAACAGTTAATCGATATCCTTGATATCAGTTGTTTTAAGCTTGACTAGTAATGTCTAAAGTACAACTAGTTAACTAGTGATGGCAAAAAATGTGAACTAGTTAAATAGTAATGTTTAAAAGTGTGCACTAGTTCACTAGTGGGCACTATTTGTGCTCACTAGTGACAATCTAAAAAGGCCACTAGTTAACTAGTTACATGCAACTAGTTCACTAATAAGGATCCTGTAAAGCTCACTAATTAAAACATTTCCTTACTAGTTAAATAGTGCATCCTTTTAAATGTCACTAGCTATTTGCACTGCACTAGTTAACAGACCCTCCCTTTATTTCCCTAAAATCTCAGACAACTGGTTGAATGACAGAACCCCGAGCCTTGGTGCGTTCACTGAGCTCGGAACCTTGGCGTGCCCAAGCACACACAGCCAGATTCAGTCCGTCATATTTTTATGACTGACTTTATGTTCTTTGCATAAATATCGGTGTGAAGCCCATTGAGATGGCTGTGGTTGCGATATTGGGCTATAGAAATAAAACTGAACTGAATTGGTGATAATAGCATGCTTAGTAATCATCTAGGACATAATGACACACTCACTGATGTGGTGATTATAAAAATCTAATGTTGGACTACATTTCCAGTCTGGTGATACTTGGAAACAAAAACATGTGAAAATTTGGAGTTTGGATTGCCGAGGTAGAGCGGTCGATCTCTGATTGAAAGATCACAGGTTCAGTTACTGCCTGCTTGTGTGTTGAAGTGTCTTTAACCAAGACACTGAATTCCACATTGTTCCTGGTGGTTATAGGTTGGCGTCAGTGTAAAGCTGCGTTCACACCAAACCCAATTTGAGTGCCAAAAGGCATCCAGTTTCAATGGTACGTCAATATACAGATGTGATTTGAGGTCCTGCGGTGCATTAAGTAAAAAAAAATCTGAACTTTGGCAAGAATGATGCATTGCATCAACCAACCAGGGACTCCGCTTTGCGCATGCGACGTGTACAATGACACGATCAGAGGGTGGAGTCCAGATCAACAGAGAAGCTGATTGTTCTCATCCTGAGCTTTATTATTTGTTTCTTTTTACATTCAGAATAATAATACAAATGTTTTTCTTATTTTTTCCCTCCTCTGAGTAATTTGTCAAACCGGGTCACAGAGACAGAAGTACCGCTGAACGCGTCCATCATTCAGACACAGCTCCTGCAGTAGACGTTAAAGCTCACTGCAATGTGAGTGTCTGAATGATCTGGTGAACCCAGACATGGAGAGGTGACTACATAGGTATACACCATTTTCTCTCTCTTTGGGAGTGATCAGGATGGAGGGGATCAGGAATGAATCCATCAGAGGAACAGATCAAGGTAAATGTTTTGGAGATAAATGCAGGAAAGCAGATGGTGATGGTTTGGATACATTAAGAGAAAGAACAGTGATGATGTTGGGAAAAGGATGCTGAGGTTGGAGCTACCAAGAAAGAGGCCCAGATGAAGACCAAAGAGAAGGTTCATGGATGAAGAGGAGGACATGAGGATGGTTGGTGTGCGTGAGGAGGCTGCAGAGAGGGTTAAGATGGAGGCAGATAACTTGCTGCAGTGACCAAAAGACGAAGAAGACGACCAACTTCCATGAGGGATTAGGTCTCCAGCACAGTTCCAACCAACCCATCCTCACTCCCAAGTCATCACATGTTGACACATGGGTAAGGACCCCTCTGTGTTAGGGTTTCCCCAACTCAACGTTTTTTAACGCTCTGGCTCATCCAAATAAATCAAAGCTCCCCAACCTTCAGGCCACAAACAAGTACCGTAACCTGGTACCGCAACCCTAACCCGGTACCGGTTCCAGACGCGGACCAGAGCTAGGGTAACTGCACTGGACACATTCAGGTGTGGACCGGGCTGGGGTATCGGTACTGGACGCATCCCGAGGTTCGGTCCGTGTTCTGTACCACGCCCAACAAAACTAATGGACCTCTGATTTAATCGGAACAGCCAGCACATCAGAAAACGACAAGTCGGGAGCACCCAAAGCGTCAAAGAGGTGGGTCCTTACCCATGCGTCAAAATGTGATGACTTGGGAGTGAGGATGTGTTGTTCCAACCATGCCAAGTTGGGGTGGATGTGATTTATGGTCATTGCTTGGCTCTGTGTTGTAGTCAGAAGACAGTGGTAGATGGTTTTGTTCCAACTGGTCTTTTTATTAGTGTTTTCCCAATTGTTCAATGAAGAATTCTTGCTTCTATTTTTAAGTAGATGTACAGCATTTGTCTTGAGATGCAGTTGTCAGAAAGTGCTTTGTAAATGCAGGTGGGTTGAAAAAACAAACTTTGTCTATTTGTATTAAACTTCTTCATGTGCAATAAAAGTGTTTTAAATAAGCCTCCTAATGTTTGTACAGACTCTAGAATCTGGAGGGGACACAAAAGCTGCTCAGATCTCTGGCATGATCCTGGTTCCCTGACATTCTGCTGGTCCTGATGACTCAGAAACCTGGCTTCCCACAACAACACGCATTTTAGCACTCTGACATGTAAACTGTAAAACTCAATCACAACTTAAACAAACTAACTTCTGAAAAATTCTTGTGCTGTCACAATCCAAGACCAGCATCTGTCACTTTTTCTACCTCTGGAGAAAACCCTTTTTTTAATTCCGCAGAACCAGGTTAGAACTGTGCAAAAACACTTACCTGGTGCTTCTGTGTCTCAAGTCAATCAGAACTTCGATGGGAGCTGAGCAGCAGTTGGATAAACTCAGGGTCACTGGAACCATGCAGAGGCTGGGGACACAAAAACGCCAACACAAAAAGACACAGACACACGAGTGGTTAACTTGACAGGTCTCTCCAAACCAGGTGAGTTCTTATCCTGATGTGGGTTCAGACTGAAGGCGCGATTAGGTTGAGTTCCACCCTAAAGCTCAGCTTGCATACGACACACGTCAGAACAAACAAACCTGTCCTGGAGAAAGCCATGTGAGAAGGTTTCTGGGTAGTGCAGGTTGGTCTTGATGAGTTGGGACAGCTCTGGGGAGGGCAGGGCAACAGGAGGGGGGAGTTCGGACTTGAACTTGAGCAACACCATCTCCTGAGCTTCCTTCAAAAACCAAAGAAAATTAGCACTCTCTAATTTAAAAACGGACATTTCAACATGGATAACAAGTCACGGACATAGAACAGCTGGTCTAAACGCTGGGGCTTTAGCTCCAGCGTTGATATTCTTTGAACTACCGAAACTCTTCAACTGTTAATGTAATTAATGTAATTCCAGCAGAAAAAAATATCTTTGAACTGACAATAAACGCTTTGTAGTAGTGAAGCTCTTATGCAACCAATGTGTCGTTATGCAACACGACCCTAAAGTGTAGCATATCGGTGCAAAGCCAATATGAAAAGCTGCCTTTTCCGCATCAGAATAAGCTCATTCATGTTTAACAGTCGAGGAGTTATGGAATGTCTGAGCGTGTGTTATTTAGGCGTCACCAGACGTCTCCAGTGTTGAAGGGTTCATGACCACAGGATTTTTTTCCCCAAAGAAACTAGATTGTTTCAGTTTCATTGGTCTACACAGCACAGTGAAACAGGAGCTCCTGGTAACCTAACCAGCAGCTGATCAACCGTCTTTGTGTTTACTGAATCTTCACCAGGAGCTCAGATGATGTCATCTCTGAATATTTAGCATCTAACTGATTTCTGTAAACACAGTGAATACTTTTGAGACTGCCTGGGACACAGCAGGCCTGGGGGTGTCTTACCTCTTTAGGAATGAGAGACGTGGCCTCTTTTCCGATGGTTTGCAGAGCCACGTGAAGCTGGCCCTCCAGGATCAGTTGCTTGCTGTCCTCCACTACAAAGGCCTGCTCACAGAGATGAACAGTTGACACATTCATCTTTTAAAAGCTGATTATGCAAGGCTTCTTTTGTTAGACTTCCCTGAAAACAGAACCATCATTTGTTGAAAGTTTGTGTAACAACTTAACTTGGTTTATTGAATGTCTTCCATTTTAATGTGTGTTAATGTATCTAGAGCATGGCCAAGAAATATAATCTTTTGATAAAGTTTTATTCAAAGTGGATTCACGTCTGTTATTGTATTTAGAAAATAACGTTTTTATGAATGTCCCATGAATTAAGTTTGTTGTATTTACCCGCCATGTCTTAAAGTCCGCTCCGTGAAAATGTTCTCTGACTTTAAACCAGTTTGTGGTGACAAACTGGCAGCAAGCTAAACAGCTTATTAGCATAGCTTAGCATCAGTGTGTAACAGCACAGTTGTCTCCAAACCAACACTTTTATTAAACTCTCAGTTGCAGCTGTGAGTGCCGCCGGTTTATCCTCCATTTCTGTTCAGATCCCGTTAAAAACCGCCACGTCCTGCCGCTCCATCAGCCTAAGCTAAACGCCACACAGAGAAATGTACGGAAGCTACGGAAGTTGGGGGGGTGCGCCTGAAATTATCCGCAACAAGCTTTTTTATTTTAATGTTTTTTTTTCTCGTCCTTGCAGAAGAAGCTCCTCTTTGCTTGCTGCCATTTTCACGCTTTTGCCGTTGCAAGAGACAGACGGGTGACTTTGCTCCAAACAACGGAAGCCTAAGAATAAAAAGAGCGCTGGGAAAATAAAATCTCATTCTCGATTAAAATCTGTGTCAATTCAATGAAAGCGACCCCTGAAGGGAAAGGCCGAAAGCTGAACAATAGCATCAAGTGGTAGTTTTGCTAGATTTGCTTTCAGTTATTAGGTGATGGAGAAGAGGTGAACTCCCATTATCTTTAGCCATGTCATACTCTTCCACGCTGCCCCTTTTCCACCCCTGGTTCTTCTTTGAGATCATCTCTGGAGGATCAAAGATGGAAACAGAGATTACAGAATAAGAACTTTCATGGAGCACAAAGGCCTCAGAGGCAGAAAGAAGGGGCAGCATGAAAGGGGCTTCACATTACTTCAGAGTTTTTTGGTTATCTTCAGTCGTCAGTTTTGAACTACCACGTCTCCTGATGTGAACACAACAGAAGCTCTAGAGCAGGCTGGCCAACCCTGGTCCTCAAGAGCCACAACTTGGCCTGTTTTCCAGCTCTCCCTGGACTGCTTGATGCTGAATACTTAATCAGGTGTGTTCAGTCAATCAGGATGTAGAAACACCTGGGCCAGCTAATCAGCAGAACGCTGGGCTGGAAGAACTGGAACACAGGCAGGGTTGTGGGCTCTTGAGGACCAGGGTTGGCCGGCTAGTGTTTGTCTGGATTGGACTTACCTTCCAGATGACGATAATGGTTAGGTCCAACTCATTGCACTTCTTTGCAATGGCTGCAGGATCAGAGGTACAGCTGTCAGGGGGCATAGAGACAGTTTTGTTGTTGGACCCCATCCTGGACAATGCCTTGTCCCCTTGCTGAAGCTCAAGGCCTCGACAGCAGCGAAAGAAGAAATCTCTGCAGGGGGTGGAGGAGCTGATGATCTGCATAGAGACAGAGAGGACAGGTAAGACTCCAGCACATAATCATCTCCTGACCGTCAGCAGGCGCCGTGTGAGCCTTCATAATGTATTATAATTATAATTAAACTGTGCACATGTGCAGAAGACATAATGCACGCATGCATGTGTTTGCTTGTGCATTTGTCAAGTTGAACTTTATATTTCAGGAATTGTAAGCCTTACAAACATGCTTTTCACCATTCAGTGGTCTATTAATAAAAAACAAAGGCAAAGTGCATCTTTAACCACAGGGTTTTGGAGGGAGCTGGTGTTACCCTTCATAGATGAATGACCCCTTAGTGTCCACACTTCCATTAAGCACAGGTTGTTCTGCAGCAGCTGTGTTGTGATGTACTCAGACATTGATTCTAAAGTAAAAAATGTACCTGTTCATTTCCAAGATTCAGATCTGCAAATGTGTATTTCTCCACACTGTCCATGGAAGCTGGAAAACCAGAGGATAAGAGTGAGCTTGAAAACTACCGTACAGGCAGTAGAAGAGCCTGACGAGGAACAGTCACTTACCTGGGAGGGGGTTGCATGGCATGGCTCTGAAGCAAAGCTTGGCTTTCTCTCTGCTGCTCAGCTTACAGTCTAGAGGAGATGAAGAACACATGCTGAGATTGGGAGCCCTGCACTAGGGGAGGTAGTGGAACCCTGACAATGAGCCCAGATTCTGGGTTTGCTGTGAAGTCTAAAATGCTTCAACGAAAACCTCAGAGGAGGAACTTCACATACTGTGGTGTTAGCCTGGTATCCTTTACCATTCAGATTACACTCAAAAATTATGTTTTGCTCAGTAAAAGGACATTACACCCACGTGCTGTCCAGTAGTGACAGTGCACTCACCTAGAGATGACATGATTGACAGGTTGAGGACAAAAACATGCTCTTCTGAAATCATCAGAAAGAATGAAAGCTAACTAGAAGTTAGAGTAGTACCAACATTTATTGAATGAAATGTTTGAGATCTACTTGGACTCTTGACCTCTTGGAGCAAGTGGAAAAAGCAGATGCTAGATTGGGATCCCTGTATATGATTTTCAGTAATAGGCCTCCATGTGGAGTTAGAGGTGATTCTTCCACATATGTATTAGAATATAATAGGTGAGTAAGAATTAACTGATTAGTTCACAAATTCATTTCTGTTCCTATGATCCAACAGATCGATCTGTCTGTGGCGAGTTGTTAATCCAATTGACTCGAATCAACAAATACAATGATGAAATCGTTTCAAAATGAGATAAATCGATGATCAAAATGAGACAATCACATTTGGATTGAGGCACGGCAGGTTTATTTTACAATGGTGTGAATGGATTTGACATTTATTATTCTTTACTTGTTTGTTTGTACACATACAGTGCTCAGCATGCATGAGTACACTCCACTACATTTTTTTCAGGAAACCTTTAGTGTTCTTTCAGAATCCTCATTTTCTATGAGATATTATTCCACAAAATACTCCCATAAACGTGGGCCATTGATTGCAAACAAGATCAGGCGAGCTAATCAGCAGAAAGCTGATTAAAGGTCTGTGTAAATTAATATATTTGCAAAAAAACAAAAAAGTAATTTTCCAAACTAATCGATTCAAGCCCGTGTTGTAAAAATAAGTACACCCCCAAGTATAGTCTTAGGAGAAAAGCCCCACTGAAGACTACAACATTCTAATGAACAGGAATCCGACCACAGGTGAGTCTAATGATTCATTCAAGATGTGTCCAGGACACAGATGACAATAAAAGAGCATTACTGAACCAAGAAAAGCCCTTCCCATTTCATGCTGTCAGAAATGACTCCTCATGGAAGAGAAATGTCTCAAAATCTGAGAAAAGAAATCATTTCTTTACGCAAAAAGGTGAGGGCTACAAGAAGATCAGCAAAGCTTTACATATCAGTCCAAATACTGCAGCAAAAGTGATCCAAACATGTAAGAAAGATGGAAGTGCAACCATCTTACAGAGACGTCCAGGCCGTCCACGGAAGTTAACATCTCGACAGGAGCGTCTGTTGGAAAGCTACTGCTGCATTTCTGCAGAAGAACAGGGTGAAGGGGATTGAACGGTCAAGTATGTCTCCTGATCTGAATCCAATCCAACACCTGTGGAGAATTCTGAAGCAACAAGTTGAGCATCTCTCTCCATCCAGCATCCAGACCCTAAAAGAGGTTATTCTGGAAGAATGGACAAAGATAGATGCTGCAACATGTCTCCAACTCGTTCATTCCATGTCACCATGACAGACTCGGTGCTGTCCTTCAAAATCACAGCGCTCAAACAAAATACCAGATGTAGTAGTTTTTGATGCAGGGTGTATTCATATGTATTCATTTCAACCAATTTGAGTCAAACTAAAGATTTTGTGATCTAAGTGACATTTTTCACCTTCATTTCATGTTTTGGACTTTAAGTGTTCAATAAAACTCATTCTTGTGGAAAGTTTGGAAACGTTCCTTTTGTTCATCGTGCTACTGATTAAATTAGTATGTTTTAAAGAGGGTGTACTCATTTATGCTGAACACTGTATTTAATTTACACTTGATTATCGTGCAAGAAATACAAAGAATCTGGAAACTAATCTGCACTGTTCGGTAGCAGGTATTTAACTCTGAGTCACAACGGTTGAAGTTTTGGATAAAGATGTTCTGGATCCATTTTAGGTCAGTGAATCGGATCAAAATAAACCAAGACTTACTATGAATTGGATCAGCAACCACAAATTATGAAATGAATCGAGACGTTGTTAAAATGAATCATTACATCCCTATAATATATAACCTTTTGTGTCAAATATCAAACCCTCTGATGAAGGTAAAATCTAGTGGAGTTCAACATTACCTAAAATCTAAGCAGATGTGAGTTCATGACTTCTGAAGCTCACAGGTTCAGTTAGTACTCTCCAAAGTTTATAGACATGTTGGCAAAAAGGAATGTGCAGACGCACCTTTATCTTTCTCCGGGTTGATGTACTTGTGAAGGCGCCAGCGCTGACTGCTGCTGGACACCTGGACAATGTGAAACTCACGGACACCTCCTTCACTCTGTGGTGAGGCAGAAGAAACAGCTACAGATTATGAACCATTATGAACCACGATCTGATAACATTCATCATCATGAGAAATCTGAGTTGAACTGAAGTTTCTTTCCTAGTGGTGGATAGGTAAAACTGAATGCTCCTAAGGATTTACTGACTAACTCTGAATTGATTTCTTGGCTTTCAGCATCACATTGCTCCATGGATGCTCTCCACCGGCTTTGGACCAGAGCTACCAGAGGAGTCCAAAATGAAAAGGTTTGTTCCCTGCTCTTACAACAGGAGGGATACACTCAAGGTCCAAGGGTATTAACAGGTTTGAAGATAAAGCTAAGATTGTCTGCCAGACCACAAACAGAAGTATTTGTTACATCAGTCCTTCAAGGCTCTTGTTCTTCTGTGCCCCATTTTCTTGTCCTTTGAGATTTGGAGAAAGTCCAACTGGAATGACCCCAAGTCCTGAGGGCTAGGTGAACATATTGTTCATCTTTCATCCTTACCTCATCACTAGTTGGAATCTCTTGGGCTCAGAGCCCGGATGACAGTGCTGTAGAGGGTGGGCTTCCTATATACTTCTACACAGAGATGCTTGTTTTCCCCAATGATAAATGCATGGTAGACCTGGGCCATTTGGCTAAAAAATAAAATCTCAGACTTTTTTTTTTATATCAAAATTCATTTCAAATTTTGGTCATTCTTTTAAAACAACGCTACAACAAAAATGTTTATTGCGTAGTTAATAACAGGAAGAAAACAACAATCAGTGCAGTTTATAAAGCTGTGTTCAGTTACAACAAAGGAAACATGTACTAAGTCCCAAGAAAAAGATTACACAAAAGAATTAGTAATATAAGGATTTGCGTGGAGAAGTTTAATCTTCATATAACTCAGACTTATTTTTTTTAATCTCTAATTAGTCATCATTTATTCTTTTTTTTAACCTCCAATTGGAAATCAAAGCAAAACAAAGCCTAGCGGCAAACTGATGGTCACTCACCGTGTAGACGTTCTCCACGTCTACAAAGACAAGAGTTCCATCACAGCCCATGCTGTCTGGAGACTGATGAGGTGGAGCGGTGCTGCGACACGCCGAGGCCTGAACGCTCAGAGACCGACTGGCACAGATGAAGACTGTGTGACGCAACACCCGGTGGCTTCCCGTGAACAGAAAGGAGAACATCTGCATAACCGGTCAATGGTTCTTACATCTGTCGCGTATAGACTTCTCTTAACTGAACCCTGGCATTAAGATTTATGGCAAAATTCAGCCAAACTAATATCAGGGTTCATGTCTGTTTAATCACATAGGTAACCTGTGTGACCTTGACTTGAATTCCAAGAGGTTATTTAGAACCACGGTTCATTTTTGGACCTAGATTATTCTTTTGATTCAAGGTTTCAGACTGATCCCAGAGAAAACGTGTCTTCCTGCTTTACTGTCCCAGCTGAACATCAACAGTTAGCCTACTCTGTTAGCATAGAGGAAAGCCCTCAGCTTTCATGGAGTTGTTGCAGAAAAGCTCTTCCAGAAAACACCACATGACCAAAGAGCCTACTGATGGCAAAGCCCAGGGCTGATGAACCCTGGTCTTCAAGAGCCTCAACCCTGCCTGCTTTCCAGCTCACTCTGACCATCTTGCTGCTGATTAGCTGACTCAAGAGATTTCACATCCTGATTCACTGAACATGCCTGATTAAGGTTGTCAACACCAAGCAGTCTAAGGGGAGAGATGGAAAACAGGCAGGGCTGTGGCTCTACAGGACCAGGGTTAGCCAGCTCTGGCTAAGCTCCCCACCCAAAGCCCAGGATGATATTCAGAAGTAAAAACAAGGGTTGTGTTCCTGTTCTTACCTGACTTTGAGACCTTTTTCTGTGCTCTCATAGTAGAACAAGAAGTTGATCTCATGGACTCCCTCATGGTCAAGTCCTCGCAGCCACAAAGGCAGCTGAATGGACTGGCCTGGGTGCAGGGTCTCACCGTCTATTGGGATTTCCATCACACCGGACAGCTGGCTAAAGCCCTGTGCACAAACCTCAACCTCAGACACCACTGAACCTGGCTGGACAGTGGCAGCAAAAGTTTTATAGGCTGAGCTGTGTTCTGCAGAGGCTGGACTGGACGGCGTTGAGGCTGTTGGGTTGTTGCTCCCAAAGGTGAAGAAATCGGGGTGTGTGGATGCTACCCGCAGGCCACACAGAGGAACAGCGCTGACGTTACAGAACTCTACGTAGGCTTTACGGATCTCCCCACACAGAAGAGCGGAGGGGAAGAGCAGGAAGAACACCTGAAAACACGGTGATGCTGTCAGAATGCATAAACTGCATAACTAACACCATGGCAGTGGATGGACATGGTTCCACATTACCTCTGCAACATGTGTGAATATGGCAGCACCAGGACACATAAGATTTCACCAAAAGGAAACTAAAAACCAACTTATATAAAATGTTATTGCTGTTTGGTCATGGTTGCGATTCTGCCTTTTTCTTTTTGGTTGACATGAGCACTGACACACACGTAGTTTGAGGGGGTCACTCTACACTCACATTTTGTTGCATTGGGGTCATTTTTTGACTCCTGAGTTTAGGATACAGGATCTAATCTACAAAATGATGATCTTAGTTTTCATTCTATAAAACTGGACACATTTTTCTTTGAAGCTTTGAACCAAAACAGAATTTAAACAAGAGAGGAAGGTGTCAAAATGTCTGTCAGAGGAAAGGGTAGAAAGTTTTACAGCCTCTGTAATAATTGTAAAACATAAACATGACTACTTTGTGGATTCGCCTATTGCGTGTTATTTTTAAAACTCAACTTCTGTGAAAAACGAGGGTCCACTGTAATGTCAAAGGGTGATTTACAAGAGACAAAGAAGGATCCAAAGCTGCTGAAAGAGGACTTGCAGAAGGGGTTCTCAAAGGGGAACGTATGCCCTTGATTCACTAGGGACCACTGTTTGTAATGTAAGTGCATTAACCCCCAACATGATAAAAGAGCAAAACAAATTACTCTGACCTGCTTGCAAAATCATACCTGAATGACAAATAAAATGACAAAAAATAATAACAATGAATTATTACTTTTGTTGATTATCTCAAGTTTTAAACTTCTATTAGTTATTTATATTATTAAATAAGTTTAAACTTGATCAAAAAGGAATGCAATTTAACTTTTACATTTTTTATTCATTTACTTTCCTTTAGTTTTGGGGATCTTCTGTGGCTTTTTTCTTTTCTTTAAACATGTTTTTAAAGAATTAAATGATAACACATGGAACTGGTGTCAGTAAAGAGCTGATTCTCTTACAGACTTCATTCTCCAATAATATAACCTAAGAAAATAAAAAGCACTCCGTTAATTAAGAAAAATAAACACTTTACCCTCACAACTACTCAGAGCCAATTGTAGTCTATTTTTTTTGGTTGATTTATGTTTGAATTCATTCATTTATTTCTAAACCCGCTTTGTCCCTTCAGGGTCACGGGGGTGCCAGAGCTAAACCCGGCCACTCGGCAGGACCCACCCTGGACAGGTCCCCAGGACCCTACACGCTCGCATTCACATTTGGGGACAATTGAGAGTCACCAATGAACCTATGAAGCATGTTTTTGGATGGTGGAGGAAGGAGGCCCCGGTGAAAACCCACACATGCACGAGGAGAACATGCAAACTCCACACAGAAAGGTCCCCAGCCGGGACTTGAACCCAGGACCTTCTTGCTGTGAGGCAAGAGCAGTAACCACTGCTCCACCGTGCAGCCCATTGTTTTTTTAATTCATTGTAATTTTCAGTCTATGCATCCAGACGAGACATCGGTACGGCAGAGAACACAATGTTTATGTTTGATGCTGACACTCCAAGCTTTTTTATTTAATTCTGAATGAGTCAGTTCAGGTCAGAGTATTCCGAATGGCGTGTTTACATGACACATTTTTTATTCTGATCAGGCTTTTAATCCAGTTTCTTGTGTCCATGTAGTCATGCATATTTCTGTGGAGTTTTCAAATGTCTTATGGTAGACTTGAAGTAGTTGCTTTAGTTGTTACACATCTCTAGGTTCTAGTTGACATCAAGGGATTGTTTTAGTTCAATTTGATTTGTGCAAAGCGGCTCAAAATAAAATACATTTTAATATCAACCTCATTGTAATTGTAACTTTTTTATGCATATTAATACTTTAACATTTACACTTTGTTTCACCTAAGGTTCCATAACTTTGATATTATCGTGTATGGGGGATAATGTCAAAAAATGTAAAGGCATTAGAAAAAGAGTCCAATTTACCTCCATGAGGGGCATTGGAGGTGTTATAATGGGGTCTAGACGTCGATCTGTGCCATGGCGAACACACATCTTGTCCTCTTTGGTTTGGTTGAGTCTCGGGCCCTGGATGTTCAGATCCTGCCTGCCACGAACCACCAGGTCCAGGGTGTAAGGCTCTGCAACAGAGGAATTGAAGATGCTCAAAGAGTCAGAGCCAGGCAGACATGTCAGTACAGTGGTATAGAGATTAACTCATAAACGGATTGATCTCCGACAGATGACTGTGATTTCAAAATCAAAGTAAGTCATCATCGCTTTATCTGACTTTTAACTTTCACCTTTCTCCACTCGTTTTCTTTCTTGGTGTGATCAGAGCCCCAAGTTGGAGCTAGTGATGCACAGAGCAGCAAAATGTGTTTAGAACACATTTACACAAGTGTGTTTCACTGCATTCATCTTGGTAAAGCTAAAAAGAAGACAACATGCTACACTCTGGAAACTTTGCAACCCACAGTACAGAGCAGCTGAGCTGACGATAGAATACCTTCAGAGGTCTCCAACGATGATGAACTCAGGTTGTAAGTCACTCCCACAATGCTTAGCTGACCCGTTCTATGTGGAAGCAGCTTCAGGCGAGCCTAAAAAGCAGAAAACACTTTTTCTACAGTCAGCAGGGTGAGGAGAATCCATAGAAAACCAATGAAAGGGACAGAGTTTAAAGACCCACTCCAATAAAAAGGATGTTTTTAATAGGTTGTTGTGGCATTTTTCCTCATGATGGATGCTGAATGTATCTACATTCTAATTTCTTTATAATTCTAGCTGCTGGGTTTCAACACTGTCTTGAACTTTTGGTGACCTGCAACTTAAAGGTTGCTGTGGGATAGCAGCTGATAAAAACCTGCACAGCGTCCTGAACTGAACGTTCCCATGCATTCAAAGATTCCTATCATTACAAATCATTTCAGTCCAGATCTTTGTAATAAAGTAACTATATTTTAATACCAGATCATATGAAGAGCTTAAAATGGAATCCACCTCCTGAGCAAGCAGTAGATGACAGCGAGTTTTATGATTAACTTTTGAGAATTTACTACTGAAGTGAATGAAGTCTTTAGGAGAACTCCAGTAAATGTAAAGGCTTAAAGCACAGACACATCACCAGAACCAGAGATCCCCAGAACTGCAGAACTACAAAACCAAAAGAAACAAAGACCAGCAGAACCCCAACTCCACAGAACAACAGCTGGAGATCTGGAACATTTTTTCATCTTGGTTAGGTGATTCAGCTCACCGTTCTGGTTTCTTCTGGACTCAGATGAAACTCTTGGATCAGTTCTGTGGTAACAACGTCATCCTTTTGTAAATTCTGCACAAGTATGGAAAAATAAGCGTGTTCAGCAACAAATGTATGGACCATACAAAGAACACATTTTCAGTCTTTGTAGATCTTCTTACTGGAGTTAGAGGGGTGTTTTCATTGCTGATGACCTCTCCAGTCAGCTGTTCACTCGCTGGCTCTCTTATGGACAAAGACGAAACGTGAGGACTGAACCTCCAGAGGAGTGAGAGTTCGGACAGAGCCAGAGAGACCTTTAGAGGGTTCCTGAAGGTCACTTCCACAATGATAGGCTCTGTGGAGACACATGTACAGCAGATCTAAGATTAAGCAACCCCTGTACATGACAACATGACTTGTTTCTTCCCAGTGTAGCCAATCAGAACCTCCAAAACCTCCTGATCAGCACAACCGTGAGGAGACATGGACCCGCAACAATCTGAGACTCTTACTGCCAAAAGGGCTTCCCCAGGTCATGGCAGCCCTGTTCTAACATCTTGATCAGGAGCTGGGGCAGAACTGAAGACTTACCCTCGAGCACAGCCAGCGGCTGCCGCAGGTTGTCTGTCTGACTGTTCAGGCAGCACTGAGTGGGCTGAAAGCCAATGGGCACGATGCCTCGGTTAGCAGCAGCTACAAGCTGCTCCTCTAGACGGCTCCACATGGCGGACAGCTCCGGGTCGTACTCCTGATCCAGAGACACGTGAGTGGCCGCCTGCTTCTCCCCTGCACACATCAGTCAAACCAGAATTATGTCTGTAGCTCAATGTGAGGGGTTCAAATCCCAGGCAAAACGGCTGCTGTGTCTGTGGGGGCCAGACGGTAAATTGTGGAATAAGGTATGTCAATAATGTATTACAGTATTAATAAAAAGTTTGTGGTCGATGTTTTTTTGGATTGCTCTTAAAGGTTTAGCTACGTTTTTATGTGTCAATTTAGAGACTCTGGACCTCATGGTTTGTTCTTTTTTTGAGACTGAAAAAGTACCCCTTGGTGGTGTAAAAGTAAAGGTTGGAAGTCTTTTAGTTTGTCTTTATAAAGCCACTTTTTCAGTTTGACTGTCACAAGTGTCGCAAATTTGAGAAAAAAAACCATAAAACTGAGCTTTTCACTGAAGTTGTTAGGTTAGTTAAAAACAATAAGATTAATTACATGTCTGATTAATTCATCACACAAAAAATATATGCATGGCAGCACTAAACAGATACCCACATGCTTTGACACAATTCTGTCCAACACTCTCCTTTTGTTTGAACAACAAACAACACAATCCTGTTACAACTCTACCAAAAGATGAACCCTTTACCGCCGGAGCTTTCACTCCAGTGTTAATGTTCTTTGACTTCCTGTAGTTTTTCAACCGTTTCCTGGATGAACGTGACTCCAGCTGGAGCTGCGTTGATCCTTACAGACGGAGCAGTGACCGTCTCCTGCCACAGCGCAGGACAGCTGCTGCTCCTAACGTCTTCATGAACCCAGACATGAAGACACCGGGCACCGATGCTTTTATTCAGCTCTTCCAAATAAATAAACCGGATGTCTCATCATCCATCTCCTCCATGATGAGGTAGAGAAAAGTTTTTGACGGGAGCTCCAGGTTGACACACTTTTGGACGAACGTTGAGAAGCAACTTTGACACATATTAGAACAAAAATGGCGTACAGGAATTTCAAGCAAACTGCATTCGGTGTGAACAAACTTTTGATTGAACTGATGCGCACGGGGGGGGTCCGGTACACTTGTATGCTGAATCGTGGCTAGTGATCCGTTGCACCTCTATTTTGAACCCTCTGGGAAAGAATTGGACGGGGGAGGGGGGTTTGGGGTTCTCATCATAGACATAGCTGGACGGATCTTTTGTAATGTCCCTTATTATTTGAAGCTACTACTACTGGGAGAATGTTTGAATGATGTCATGAAGCCAGACATGGAGACGTGTTTACTGATGCTTTAGTAGAGCTCTTTAAAATAAATGAATCTGATCTCTCAAAGTCATCCGTGTCTTCCACGCATCGACTGTTTATGAGATACACAGTTAATGCTTCCATGTAGCGATGAGGCTAAAAACTTTTGACAGTAGCACCTCCCACACACAGTGGTAAAGTCTAGTTTATGACCAAGCGTCCAGCAGCGAATTCGTCACACATGTAAACAGAGGTGGAGGACGCAGATGCACAGCATGAATCATGTTCAGTCTGAACAGCATGAGACAGTGGTGTGTGAATGTGACTGGAAAGCGCTTTGATACTTAATGCAAGGTAGAAAAACCCTAAGTATTTACCCTTTTAGACAGCTGGGCATCATTTTAGGGCCTTTTTATTACACATTTTTTACAATAGACCTTCCCGCTGTTTGTTTTACTGCAATCACAACCTTTCATATCTCCTGTCTTCAAACAGATTCCTCATTACCCTGTCCCCTGGGATCATCTTTTAGATTCTGATTTGGTTTGGCTGACTGTCAGGAACACTGGATAGACTTTTATCTGTTCCAGAAAATACTGAGAAGGGATTAAAAGATGTTCAGAAGTCTTTTTCCTGACCACCTGTCACTACAATGAAGGAGAACTTTTGATCTTTCCTCCTGCACTGGTTAATGAAGTTGATAGTTTTAAGACATGAATGCATTCAACTCTAAAGATTGTTGGTTTTCTTAAGAGAAAGGCCAGGAAACAGCAGACTGGCTCCTTGGTTCAATAGTCATTCATAGACATTAAAACAGGACCCAAGAAAACTTGAGAGTTTAGATCCACAAAGTTAAAGTGTCTCATGACATCACAGTGAGCACAGCAAAAACACATGTGAAAAGAGGTCACATGACATGTGATCAGATCCCTTTAATGACCTTGAGCAAGGCGAGGTTCGTGTCCGAAGTAGACCCTCGTGGCAGCGCTGAGGATGCATGGCAGCGGGAGCTGGGGGAGACTCTTCACCTGGTCACCCATCACACTCTGCAAAAACACATTAAAAGGTTAAGTGTGCTGCAGTATGAGCCTGCAGAGAAACTGCAGTTTATCACTGATTAATACGGGCGTAACGATTCTTTTTAACAAAGATTAAGTTCATTTCATAATTTGTGGTTGCCGATCTGATTCATAGTTGATATTGGTTCATTTAGATCAATCCGATTCACTGACCTAAAACGGATCCAGAACATCTTTATCCAAAACTTCAACCAGTGTGACTCAGAGATAAATACCTGCTGCTGAACAGTGCAGGTTAGCTTCCAGATTCCTTGTATTTATTGAAAAATAACCAAGTGTAAATTAAATATGTCTACAAACAAACAAGTAAACAACTTCTGTATAGATGACTAAATCATTAAAATATTCAGAAAAAAAGAGTTTTTCTGTTTTATCACAAAAGATCAAACATGCAGAGACAAAATAACAAAATGGAAATCCATAAACAAAGACAAGGTCACAACTATGTGAAAATTGTCTGAAAGACCAGGCAAAGCACACCTCCAATTTTCAATGTTTTACTCCAAAGTCAGCATCATTACTCTTGCTATTTTTGCTTTAAACCAAGATTCATGTTAAATTCTGAATGAAATCTATATAAATGTCTGTGTAAACAGCCATTGTGATTGGCAAACGCAGTTCGGAAACAACTTTAAACAACCGTTCAAACCAGTCCATTCCCTTTTGGTATTGCAGTAAAGATTATTGAAGGCTAACTCTATGAATCTGAGTTTTAGGTCATGTCATTGTAAAGAATTTCATGATAATTAAAGTCAGTCCTGACATCTAGAAGCTTCAGGCACCAATAACTTGCTTCAAAGGGATCCATCCCAGTTCACACAAAGAATTCAGAAACATGACTATAGAATGAGCTCCTGGGTTCTATGTTCCTCACTGGAGCTGGCGTCTCCAATGAGGAAACTTCTTGAAAACAGTGAATGTGAGACTTCAACTCACCTTGTGAACATAGAGGTATTCTCTGAGAAAAGCCGCCTGTTGTGTGGCCGTCTGCTTGCTGTCATCGTTCAGGATCTGCCTGAAGGCTGTCACTGCGATCTCTGGTTGACCAAGGGTGAAGGACTGGCGGCCAATAGTGAAATTGATGTGATCTTCTGCTAAAGACCAACCTCGATCCTTATAGACTTGCATGGCCTGAGAGTAGCACCGTAGTGCATGTTTCCTCTAAATCAACAGAAGAATCGAGAGTTGGCACAGATGTAGCGGTAAGACAAAGAAGGACATGAAATCTTCTTTCATCTAGAGTGGGTACAGAGAGTATTCAGGCCTCTTTCAATATTTCACTCTTTGTATCATTACGTTTGCCAAAATCCAGAGAGTTCCTTTGATTTCTCAATAACTTACACTGACTGGAGCATCTAGACAGAAAAATACAGGAGTAGAAAATTCTGCAAATTTACAAAAATAGAAAAACTGAAAAATCCCAGGATCATATGTATCGGGACCGTTTGCTGTGACTCATTTTGAACACTGTCCATTTCTTCTTGAGATGATTCTACTGCTTCACTGGAGTCCAACTGTGTTTAATGAAGCTGACTGGAGTTGCTTAGGAAAGCCACACACGTGTCTTTAGAAGACTTTCCAGCTCACAACGCATGTCAAACCAATGAGAATCATGAGCTTGAAGAAACTGCTCAAAAAGTTCAAAGATTGAACTGTGGAATAAAGGTTCAGATCTAGTCAAGTTAGGGAGTCCCGTGACGTATTTATGACAGCACTTTAACAGGAGAAATTCGTATTCAAGACAAAGAAAAGTTGTATCAAAACAGACATGTGAAACGGTGGTGCAGTGGTTAGCGTTCTTGCCTCACAGCAAGAAGGTTCCCGGTTCAAGTCCTGGCTGGGGGACCTGTAACAGTGTCACCAATGGGGGACTTGAAACAGTGTCATCAATGGGGGACTTGAAACAGTGTCATCAATGGGGGACTTGAAACAGTGTCATCAATGGTGAACCTTTCTGTGTGGAGTTTGCATGTTCTCTCCGTGCATGTGTGGGTTTTTTCCGGGTACTCCGGCTTCCTCCCACCGTCCAAAAACATGCTTCATAGGTTCATTGGTTGCTCTAAATTGTCCCTAGGTGTGAATGTGAGTGTGCATGGGTGTGTGATTGTGGCCCCTGTGACAGACTGGCGACCAGTCCAGGGGTGTACGCTACCTTCATCCATGAGTAGCCGGGTTAGGCTCCAGCAACCCCGTGACCCCGAAAGGGATAAAGCGGATTGGAAAATGACTGAATGAATTAACACGTGAAACGTAAAACTAAAGGTTGGATTCATATTTTTCCTGCAAAGTTGTGCATAAAATATAAATTTGTGCACAACTTTTTCTTTACGAATACATTTGTTTTTGACAGCTATCTTACCTCATAGTGGCAGCCTCATGGTTTGGGGGTGTTTTTCAGCAGCAGGGACAGGATGATTGGTTGTAATTCAAGGAAAGATTGATGGAGGTAAGCATGTTGAAAGAAAACCTCTTCCAGAGGATGCAGGACCTCAGACTGAAGGCTCAACTTGCAACAAGACAATGACCCAAAGCACACTTCTAAAAAAACAAAGGTGGCTTCAGAACAACTCTGATGGTTTTTGATTGGTCCAGCCAGAGCTCTGACAGAAACCCGCTCAAAAGGTGCTTCTACTCAATACTGAACAAAGGTTTGAATACCTATAACCAGGTCATTTTTCAGTTTCTTGTTTTGTAAGTCAGCAGAAATTTTTTTGGAATGTTTGTTTTTTCTGTCCAGATGGTTCACTATTACGTTAGTGCAAAATTAGTTCATTTGTACATTATTGATAAAATCAAATGAACTTTCCGGATTCTGGCCAATGGCTGCAATGACACAAAGAGTGAAATGTTGAGGAGAGTCTGAATCCTACCCACTGTAAATGTGAGTTTTAAACCAATCTCTTGCTGATGAATGCTCCTGTGGATACCTGGCCTGCTTTGCTGAAGCGGTGACCAGCAAGGATCATGTGGAAGGCAAACTTCCGCACCATAGGGCTGCGCATGTTGATGAAACAGTGGGCAGCCTGCTCCAGCAGGAGGGCACTGCGCAGGTCTGAGTCCTGCAGGAAGCCAGTCAAATGAACGCAAAGTCCAACGGACATCCCCCATTGCCAGCCAAAGACCTTCATACCTCACTGGTCATCTTGATGAGGAGCGTGGCGGCCTCAGAGTACTTTCCCTGATTCTTGAGGATTTCAGCACTCAGTAAAGCACAGCGTTCTGCCAGAACCATGTTCCTGCCAAAGAGAACTCATCGGAAACCGAGAACAGGACGGTTCAATCCAGTCTAAACAATTTTAATAAAGACAAACTGTTTTGACCGTATTTCCTAAAACCAAAAGAAAGTTTTCATACAAGGAAACGAGCACAATGAAAAGAGAAAGTCATACACTTAAAACCAACACCGTGCTGCTGGAATCAGATGCGACCTCAGAGTTCCATTGTTTCCAATATAAAAGAGTAAAGGAATCAGAGGAGTTCTAGCTGAGGAGGACATACCTGCAATCGTCTCTGTACTTCTGGATTGCGGTGTCCATGTAGTGAGCTGGGTAGGGTCTGGCCCCCCCACCCTGCAGAAAGGCTGATACTGCTGCCATTTCCTGCACAGAAAACGTGTCGGCATGAGAGCAAAAACCAGAGCAGGTCCGCTTTCTCCTGAAGGAGGCAAAGTTGAAGATGTGTTCAGAAATGTTTCATAATTCTGCAGTCGATCAGCAACACTAACGTCAAGAAAAACCTTGTGAGCAGTGTTTTCAGATTCTTTGGTCTTATTTACAACAAACATCATTCTGCTTTGACAGTGTCCGTGTGTTTTGTCCTGGGAGTTGGCATTAAGCATATCTCTGAATGATTAAAATCTGGGTATTTGGTCGTCAGCTTTACCAACAGTCAGGTTGTGCAAGAGGAACCCTTCGGCGAATTTCATGCAAACACAGCGGCTGAGGCCTGGAGTTGCCCATTCCTACCACAGTTTGTTTGGAGGATGGCCTTTGACCCGTCAGCTGAACTGTTCTGGCTCAGTTCTGCAGATAGCGCCTGAGGACAGACGGAAAACTCACCAGTGCTCCTGCGGCGTACAGCAGGGCCTGGTCTGACAGGAAGTCCTTTTTGGCGGTGTGGTAGCAGCTGTAGGCCAGCTCATAATGCTGCACCAGGAAACACAGATCTGCCATCTTCCTGATCTGCAGCTCAGGCGCCTCAGGGGGATACCTGCATAGTGGGGGGGTCAAAGGTCATTGCAGACACACTGAAAGGCTCAGAGGAACATGGAGGTAAATTGACTCAAACTGATTGGTAATGTATATTTGCAGATTTCAAAAGCACATTGGATTGAAGTTTATGACATTCACAAACCTTCACATAAATATCTATGAATTGACATATTTGTACCAAACTTCTGAGAGGATTTCACCTTCACACTGGATTCTGTGGAGCCAACAAACTTACAGCAGGCCACAGGCGCTCTTGGGCTCACTCATGCTCTTTTCTGGAGCCTTACCCCCTCCAAACCACTTCTTGGTGGCGGTAAAAAGTGAGCGACTCAGGCCCTTCCTGGAAACCAGCTGTGGATAGAAAAGATCAGAGATCATCAGGATCAGCCCACACCCCCACACTAACATTAGAGCTTCTATAAATGCACATCAAGATGAAACGCAAAGGCGGCACCTGATCTGTGCTCACCGTCACCACGGTTCCTGCAGATATTGACTCGGCTGTAAAATAAAAGACCCATTCCCAGATCTAAGCCTTCGCCCCAGTTCAATGAGAGCTGTGCAGCACAGAGGGGAAAGCTGCAGGCAGGTGGGGGGAGAAGTATCCCGGATCATTAAGCTCTGCTGGCTTCAGCTCTGAGCTGGAAGCTCTTTGGCATTTTCACAGAAAACCTACCTGGTCGTTCAGCTGTCTGATGTTCTTCTCGATGTGTGGTAGCAGACCCCTGAAGGTGAACTCCTGTACAAACTGCCTGATGCGGTCGTGGTCATTCAACGTGAGGCATGATCCATGCGCCACTGCCACCAGGCCCACGCCATCCGTGTCAGTTCTCCCTTTCTTCATTTCTGCATCGCTCAGATTCGTCGAGCTGCTGTCTGTCTCAAGCTGTAGAGGATGGCTGTTCAGGCTGCTGGTCTCACCATCCCCTTCAGAAACAAAACGTTTGCACTCCTAAATACACAATTAACTAATGTGTGCTTATACATGCACATTGGTGCTGAGGCAAAAAAACACATTGACGTGCACTCTTGGTCAAGTCTGTGCTCATCTGCCGGTGTGGACGGCAGATAAAGCAGTGCATGAGAGCAGAGGCAGAAACCACAGAGATGTTCAGATAACTAAGATGAAACAGTTCAGCTGATAAACATGATGCAGACCACCATACGACTCACCCGTTTGTGTGAGGGGCCCACCCTCTTCGTCAGAAGCACCACCCCCTTTCTCAGCAGCGGGAGCTGCGTCCTGAAACACAGAAGGTGATGTTACCAGCTGTGAATGTTCACTGTTCGTCACATTCAGGGTCCTTCAGCAGAAGCGCCGACAGGGAGGGAGCTGGAGCTTTACAGGCAGAATCAGATACATACAGAACAGATGAGGCTCTGAATGGTGACCCCAGCTCCAGGTCTCAGTGCTGCTGTGGTCTTAGTGAATGCGAGCCCATACATGAGCTTACCTGGTAGCGCAGGTTGGTCTTGTGAAGGTATTGACTCCAGGGATCTGGAATCTGTTCGTCCTCTTCAGCAGAGACAGCACGTGAGTTGACCTTAAGCAGGTAGCATCCTTGAGGGCCATACCTCTGCTTCATGTCCTCATAAACGGTTTCAGCCCTGAAATCAAGACCAAACCTGATAAATCGTGAAGCATATGATCAGCCTGTGCTTTTTAACATCAAACTGGTGTTTTGGCAAGACTCCTTCAGGAAGGAATTAGTGAGGGTCCAAGTCAGAGAGCTTCATTCCTGAAACAGTGGAAGCACTCGCATATGAAAACATTCAGATTTCTACAAACGTGCAGTGCGTGCTTTCATGTACTGTGCATGAAAGCAACCTGCTCCATACATGCAGGTGTGATGTTCTTCCCTAAACTGGCTCTGCTCATCCAAACAGGAAACGATCAAATGGCCGGCATTTTGAGGAAACGTCCATGTTGGGCTTTCTCCATCACTTTACTGTGGCTCAAGCAGAGCAGTAAAGTGATCAATGACATCCTTAATGATGATTCATCTTTAAAATCTCATTATTGGGGAGAGATTCACAGACAAGTTGATGTTAAATGTTACACAGCTGTGTTCACTGATATGCAGGTCTTCAACATTTAGACCAAGTGAGAAGATGAGGTCCAGAGTAGGGGTTGACCCATCATCGGCGCCGATATTTGCTATTTTGATGTAAAGTGCATCTGGAAAGTATTCCCAGCGCCTCACTTCTCTCACATTTTATTAAGTCACAGCCTTATTTCAAAATGAATTAAATCTGATTTCTTCCTGAAAAATGCTTTGAAAAACACCTCATTATGACAATGTTGAAAAGTTCTTTTGAAAGGAGCTCTTGATAATTACCGGATGCACTGTATATCAGGAATGACCTTTTTTAATCTGACGGGCTGATTTGGAACTGTTTCCTTTAGTTCAGATGCAGCTACACCGCTCTGTCACGTCCACGGTGCCAAGTCACACTCACTAATAACGCCTTAACGTAAATGTCTTTAACACCCTTTTGCACATTAAAAAATGAACCTTTGTTTCCCTGTAATGAGTAATGATACCCTGTTTTTGCGGGTATCATTACAGTACCTCCCTCCTCCGCTCAGCGCCAACATGAGCGAGCTTCAAGCGACCCGCAAAACATGCAAGAAAGTTTCTTGTGCTCAATCCTCATCCATCTGCAGTGCGCGCATCTTCACAGAGGTTTCTGCAATTTACAAGCCCAAGAGAAGCTGCTTGGTAGGAGAACAAGTGGATATACCTCGCTTTTTGGACCACAATCTGCTGCTGCTTAATTGGGACTACTGACGATTTAAGCTCCTTTAAAGATGTATCTTGAACCAGAAGCTCCTCTCTACGACTCTCCACAAGCTCAGACATCTCAAAAACCCAGAAAGCAGAACCTGTATGGGTGTGTCATGGGACTATAGCTCATGAGCACAATCATGTTCTTCATCTAGATGAGAGGGTTGTCAGAAATATTTTCAGCACAAGTACACTTCCTGTATAAAGCAACATTTTAAAGTTCACTCTTATTTTCTCATCTCAAACACAAGTTACTACAGTGGGACAAATCTTAAAATGTCAGTGTAAAAGTGGTGCATCATCTCTGTCAGGTTGAGTAATAAATCAAACAAATGCTTTCTGAGTCTGTAGTGGAAATCTTTACTATGCTTCACAGTTCTACTGCAGAATGAAATTTGCATCTTTTTCTGCCTCTTTTTCTTCATAAATGCAGACACTTTTGTGAAGGCCTTAAATCATCCTTGTTTTAGGGAGTTTTATGTCCATCTGGCCATTAGGAAGGGAGACTCTAGTCCAAAACATATCCAAATGTTTTTGTCTGTTCTGTGTGCAGCAGGATGAGACGCCCCCTCGGTACCTCTGTTCATCGCCCTCGCTCACGTCATGCAGCAGGACGTAGTACTTCAGAGTATTGGGGATGAACCATCTGGGGTGAGTGTATTCTCCGCTGTGCTGGATTCTGTGCTGCTCCTGGGAAAGCTTGAGGAACTGCTCCACAGGGACAGCCTCAGTGGAGGACACCACCAGCAAACCTGGAGATCTAAGGTCAAGGAAGCTGTGCAGAAGATAGAGAACAGGCCTACAGCATGGTTTAGGAGGATGACCACAAGAGGAAGCCAGCAGGATTATCTCCGTTTGGGCTTAATCAGCACTGTGGCCAGAGGGTACAGCATCTGCTCTGGCTGGAAGATTCAAAGTTTCAGGTCATCACAGAGAGTTGAGAGGGCTGTCTTACCTGCAGTGCTAACTTCTGTTGGCCATTTTAATGTAGATGTCTACAGATGGAAATTTGATTAACCCTTTCAAACCCAAGCTGTTCCAAGTAACAACTAAATAACACACGCTCTTTGATAAAACAACAAAAAAAAAAACAGCTTTTCATATTGGCTTACACACAACTGGCGCACACGTCTGACACACAATATGATGGCAAAGTGTTGAATATCAGCATATAGCTGCTTTTCAGAATCCCCTAGAATAGAGTTAAATGCAAAAACAGTTTATGAGTTACGGTAGTCAAAAGAATGTAAGCCCTGGAGCTAAAGCTCTAGTGTTTCAGCAGATGATAATACCAGGACTCCACCTTAGGGGCTTGTCACCCGCTATGGTGTTTTGACTAGTTCCAGCGCGGCTGCCTTGCCTACATGTTCTCACTCACAAGTGGTTACATGCTGATGCACGGATAAGGAGCCCTCCGCGTCACTCTTTGACGCTTTGGGTGTTTTTTGATGCGCCAGCTGTTCCGATTAAATCAGAGGTCCAGTCATTTTGTGAGACGCGGTACTGAACGTGGACCAAACCTCAGGACGTGTCCGAAAGCAGACTGAACCTTGGGACGCATCCAGTACCGGCACTCAATAGCCCAATCCGCAACCGATACCGCGTCCAGAACCGGTACCGGTTAGGGAACCTGGTTACAGTTAGGGTCAGGGTGCCGGTTTGCAGCCTGGCAGTTGGGGAGCCCTGATTTAATTGGATGAGCCAGTGCGTCAAAAATGGACCAGTTGGGTACACCTGAAGCCTCCATTTTTGACGGGGAGGGCTCCTTACCCATGAATCAATATGTGACGACATGAGAGTGAGAAGGGGTTGGCCTTACATGAGATGGTTGCACTCCTAAAGCTTTGATGTTCTGCACTTCAGGCAGAATGTCCTTAACTTCTTCAACCCTTTGATGCAAAACAAAACCACACCCCCTTTAATGCACAACACGGGTCAAAAATGACTCGCATTAGTTCTCTGTGTTATTTCAAGATGGCGTATGAGTCCACTCATCCCGGACCGGGTTGTGGGGCAGCAGTCTAAGCAAAGATGCCCAGACTTCCCCCTCCTCGGCCACTTCCTCCAGCTCCAGCTTTCTGAAGAGACCCCCGAGGCGTTCCCAGGCCAGCTGAGAGACGTCTGGGTCTTCTTCAGGCCTTCCCCCCAGTGGGACATGCCCGGAACACCTCCCCAGGAAGGCCCCCAGGAGGAATCCAGACCAGGTGCCCGAGCCACCTCAACTGGCTCCTCTGGATGTGGAGGAGCAGCAGCTCTACTCCGAGCTCCTCCCGGGTGACCGAGCTTCTCACCCTATCTCTAAGGGAGCGCCAAGCCGCCCTACGGAGGAAGCTCATTTCAGCCGCTTGGATCCGGGACACAGCCCTGGGCTGCATGGCGCCCTATGCGAAAAAGGATTTTTATTTATGTTTTAAAGTATTACTTTTTTATTTTTAAACTAAATGAGTAGTTTTTCCAATTGTTTTAAACTTGTAAAAGTGTCATAAACTTAAAAAAAAAAAAAAACATAGTCCAATCATTGTCATTTGGCGCCCTCTCATTGAAAAAAAGCGCCCTCATTTTGACAGATCCCAGGGCTGGCCCTGTCAGAATATCATTCTTTTGGTCACAAACCAGAGCTCACGACCATAGGTGAGCACTGGTACGAAGATCGACCAGAGAGTTTGAGAGTTTTGCTTTCTTGCTCTCTCTTCACCACAACAGACCGGTACAGCGACCACATCACAGCAGACGCCGCTCCAATCCACCTGTCGATCTGTCACTCTGATCTTCCCTCACTAATGAACAAGACCCCAAGATACTTCAACTCCTCCACTTGGGGAAGGAGCACTCCACCCACCCAGAGAGGACAAACCACCTTTCTCCAGTCGAGAACCATGGCCTCAGATTTAGCGGTGCTGACCCTCATCGCAGCCGCTTCACACTCGACTGCAAACCGTTCCAGTACATACTGGAGGTCCTGGCTCGATGAAGCCAACAGGACAACATCATCTGCAAAGAGCAGAGAGGAAATCCTGTGGTTCCCAAACCAGACCCCCTCTGGACCCTGGCTGCACCTAGAAATTCTGTATGAACAGAACCGGTGACAAAGGGCAGCCCTGCCCAGCCCTGTGATTGTTAGCCCTGTTGCTTACAATCTGTTTTAAAAAATATATTTTTTATGTATATTTTTTATTCAAGCATAATGCATTTCATTAAAAAAGAATTATGGAATGCAACCCGCTTCCATAAAGCTTAGTATCCATAAAACTAGTGATAAACAATCAAATAATTGCTTTAAAGTTTTTTCTAATGTCATGCATTGAAAAAACATGCATATTAATAATTGTGCAACATTTTGCCTTAAATTGTGTGTTCTGACAGATCAGTGTGTTGTAGTTGTGTGTCTGAGTCATTTAAAAAAAGTAATGACATTTAGCAAGAAGTGTATGTTTGTGTTGGCTGAGACCACTGTGAACAAACAGTAGAAATTACCAGTGCACATGAATGTAGCAATAGCAAGCTATTAATGAAAGCGTGAAAATTCCATGCAGCCCCTGAATGCACCCGCTGCGAATGTGAGGATTAAATCTGCGCAATAAAGTCAGAATTAAATATTTGAACAAACTCAGGGATGGGTGTTTATGGTGGCCAAGTGGGGATGGAAGGCAGATGCCTAAAAGTCATGGCTGTGAGTTTGAGTCCCGTGTCAGAGATGATGAACAATGTCTCAATGTCAAAAGTTTTACCCGCATTTGGCGGGTGGGCGGGTGTTAATTTAGAGCCCTGAGTATATATTTAGTTTTAATTTTAAAATTTCAAGATCACTATAATTTTACAACTACAATTAAGCAATCAAAAAAAAACAAAATCAAAGACTTTGTTCAGATATTGTGCAGTTTCTGTGTCGTCGCTGCTGCTGCTGCTGCTGCCACGTCAAGTTCTGTCAAACGTCTCTGAAGAAGACACATGCTGATCACTGCAGTAGCAGAAGACCTGAAGAAAGAAGCTAAAAACTTTGACTTAATAAGAAGACATGATCCACGTTTTTGAGACAAAAAAATACACTTCAATCGAACACCTAGAATGTATTATCCCAAACCACACCGGATGAAAGAGCCGCGGGCTGCCGACCCCTGGACTAGAAGAACCGGTTTGAACATGGATTATTGAGCACAGACAGAAAGGTGCACGTGTCTCCAGGAAGATGATCGGCATGAAAGCGAAGCGGATTTTTGATACGGAGATTGATGATTCTTCAAAGAGAAAAGAAACATTCACAGCCAGTGCTGATCAGAACAGAATACAACGTTCTCATCATTTCAATAAATCTGTTGTTTTCTGCATTTTGTGACTGGATGTCACCATAAAATGAACCCATTAAACCATCACCATTCTGTCTGTGATGGAACAACACCAGTCTCCTATTCAACTTGACTCTCTGTTTTTCCTACTGATGTTTAAAGTCCCACTCCAATCATCTATAGATCTATTTTCAACGTTGTTACCCCGTAAGTTCAGCATCAGTCTTGTAATATTAGTCTTTTGGCTTTAGCTTGGTCTTATTTTGAAAAGCAAAACTGTCGTGGCTTTATTTATTTATTATTATTTATGGTTTGGCTTTATTTACAAATAGAGTGAGCATGGTCAGCGGCTTTAACCTCTTCAGTCACGAACCCTTGTCTAAAGGATACAGGCTAGGTAGTGATTAAGGAACTCGTGCTCAGAAGCAGGCATGGACTGTAGGAAGCTCTCCCTGTAGGCCTCGAACCATGGAGTGGTCACTGAAATAAAAACGCTGCAGTTAAGAGTTGGAATCAGAAACACATCATTCATGATCAAACAGAAATACTAAAACCAGTACCTGCACTGTTCTGATTCTAATTTGCAAGCATTCACACAACATCAGGCAACAACATGCGCTGAAATGCAGACTTCAGAGCACTGCAAACGCATGGAGTCATCTACCACCAAATACATTCCAGGACTCGGATCTCTCAACAGAACCCAGTCCACTCATGCTACAGCCGCAGAAAAACATCACAACCAGATCCTCACCACTCAAGTTCAGGTTGTAGTCTCCTGTTTTAAAGGTAGTGGCTGCAGCCCCCTCCAGTGGCTGGCAGGATGACACCACTTCCCCAAGCTGCTGGTACTGGGCTCGGCTAAGAACAGCAGGTGAAGAAACTGGGTTTGTATTCACCGCGTTGACACAGATGCGTAGGTTTTTCACAGTCTGCAGCTGGTTGTTGGGATCCCTGATGTGGCCTGAAAGATACCACACAACAAACACATTAAGGACAGCGTCTCACAACAGGATTTGTGGCCAAAAATACATTTAGAAAATGGGAAAAATTTAGAGTGAAACTTTCTCCCCAACAGCCAACGAAGCAAAAGAATATTTTCACAGATGAGTTTCTTAATTCAGCCTGACGGATAAGTAAAAATGCAAAAAGGATACTGATGTGTAGAACTGTTTACTCTGAGAGACTCCCTGTGATCTCAAACTCAGTTACAGAGGAGATAGGAGAAGATCAAAGATATACAGAAGCTATGGAAGAATACTTTGACACGCACATTATGACAATAGACCGAGGATCTGCAGCCTGACGCCCCAGAGTCACATGTGGCTCTTTTATCCCTCTATTGTTGCCATTTGGCTTTATGAAAAATGCCAACAGTTTGAATAACTATTAATTAAATTACCTAGTTACGTTATTCACATTCATGTCACAACTTCTAATCTATGGTGCATATGAGCATCTAGTTACTGTCGTAATAATAGGAAATTCCATGTTTGACTTTCTTGCATTTTAAATTGAAGTAAATCTACTCTACAGCAACAGGATTGTATTTGACACAGACGGGGTGTATTTTATTTTAAAAGGAACTTGTATGAACATGTATGTAAGACCCACTCCAATGAAAAGGTTCTTTGGTGTTTTTAACATGTTCTCGTAGTATTTCTCTCATGATGGAGGACATGTAAAAAAGAATTTAAGTTTAAAACTGTGTTTCTGAGTATGTCTTTCATCAAATTGTGATGAATCAGGAGCAGTTGAAAATAGTGCCAAAAAAGCTTGTAGTTGTTACATAGAAACTCCAATCAGCAGGCCACTAGCTCCCTGTTCCACTCCATTCTGATGCATCCACTTGTAAACAAATAGATCAATGATCTGATCTTAATAATTGATCATATTAGTTAAATAATTAATCCATTTATTCTTGATGCTGTTTTTATCCAATAATAGTGGACATCCCCTCTGTCAAAATTATGTTTCTGTAAATTCTGAACAGAGTCAAGTGCACCAACATCAGCAGCTGCAGCATCAGCCTGTCAGCCTCCAACAGAACCAGAACCAGCCTCAGAGCTCCTCCCACACCAGGAAGGAGGTTACCAACTGTGTGTGGTCACATAATTAGAATACATTTACCACATTTCAAAACAAAGGTGTATCTGTCATAAGAATTATTAAAGTAACGAAATACATTATTTTAACTATTTAAAAAAAATAAGCCATTTACCAAAATGAAATCCAAAATGTGCAATGAGAACGGTAGAGAAAATGATGTCAGTTGTGATGTTATTTTGTCACAAAGATGATAATGATAGTGAAAGATAACATCATTTTTTAAATTTGATTTGAGATGGTTTATTATCAGGCAAGAATAACACATGTATCACAATCAATCAACAGAGGTTTAGATCCATAAAAACAAGTCAAACACAGGATAACTAGGCATCAAATGATAGATTGTTTAAAAGGGAGTGGGAGGAAGTGAACAACTGGCTGCATAATGCATAATTGTTTGTAAAAAAGCATAAAAAAATGTTGCTGCTGTGTTAGGGGCCCTGTGAAAAGTTTTTCCTGGGGCCCAAAATCCCTAGCGGTGCCTCTGAACAAAGGGATAATGGGAAGTCAGGGCAGGCTTACACCACACCAACAGTCCCACCCACAACTCAGAGGAGAGTTTCTGATGAACTACACTTTTTTGTGTGTGTGTGTTTGGATAAAAACGGCATAACCATAATAAAGAGACCCCTTGGAATGCTTTGAAAACAGGTCAAAAGATGATCAGAGAGGGGCTTTAAAGTTGTCATTTATGGAAAAATATGATACTTTATAATCCAGTTCTTGTCAATATGTCTACATGAATGGCTTCATGGCCACACGAACCTTTATTTTTCTAAAAAGGTTAGGAAGGAAGAAACTGGACCGTTTGTGTGTGGAGCTGGTCCTGAGCTGGACAGAAGGGCAGGAACAGCGATGCAGAGCATCACACATGACTGGGCCTCGGAAAGAACACCAAACCAGAACAGAACCAGTGTCCGTCTAAAAAGCAGACGTTTCACCACAAGTCCAATTAGAACTGGACCAGAACCGGACGGAAATTAAACCAGAAATAGCCACTAAATTGGAGACGAACTGAACCAGATTGGATAATAAGAGCCAGAACTGTCCATAAGTCCGCCCTCGGTTCCGGTTCTGGGCACTGCAACGTCTACACCAGGACCCGGACGGACGAAGCCTTATTCGGACCCATACCTTCGGAGAGGAGCCTGCAGAAAGGCCGCAGCAGCTCTGGGAAGCTCAGCTTGTTCTTCCGGGAAACTCTGTCCGCCTCTTTGCTGCACAGGACGGCGACCATCGGGACGAAGGAGTCCTGGAGGAACTCCTGTACGGACTGAACGCACTGCGCCATCTTCACAAACCCGAGCGGAGTCACACGGCAGCCATGACAGGCATCTTCTTCCGGTGTAGGGCTGTCGCTGTCAGCTGACGCTGCTCGAACCAATGAAAATCTACGCTCGTGGACCAATGTCAGCGTGCGTGTGTTTATTTATTTATTTACAAAAATACATTAACCATACAGACTTGCCAACAAACAAACAAAGGGAAAAGCCTGATTTTCATTTTCCACCACTGTTTTCTATCCATCCATCCATCCATCCATCCATCCACACTCAGTTAAACATGATAGATAATTGTGGGGATGCTCATTCCCCGTGAGAGTTCTTTACTGAAATAATTACAGAGCCATACAAATCTAAAAATTATTTGAAAAACATTATGTGAATAATTGGTGAAACAAAATGTACTGTTTTATGTAATTTAAAAAAAAAAGTATTATATTGTATGGTATTTTATTGTGTATTTAATGCACTAAAATCACATGCAAGTTATGTGACATACAATCTAAAGATAAAAATGAACACCCATTTATGAATTACTTAATGTGCTCCTTAATGCAAATACCGTTTATTATTCTCAAATACGTTGATATCAATAATATTAATACACAGAATTGTGTTCTGTTTTGATCATCTGTTTTCTGTTGGACAGTAAACTGTTTTCGGTCATTGCTCTACTCTGTCATTAGGTAATTCACAAATAGGACTATATTGTGTAAAGCATTAGTAAAATTAAAAACCCAAAGTTGAGAAGTTTGCGCCGTGAAAACATTGACTTTAAAAACAGTAATAACAATAAAGTGAAAATATGTCTTTGGGTTTAAAACAGACTCATTGTTTAACTAAGCTAACGCTAACATGGACTTTTGAATTATTCACATAGAAGAACTTAGCGGAAAAAAGATTTAGAAATTGATCATACAGAACAAAGTGTTTGAAATGTATAAAGAAAACATTATTATGCATCTACTCCTTCAAACAGCCATTGTCATAGAATGTTTTAACCAGAAAATACAGTTGGTTTATAGAGAATTGTTAACAAACTGTTTAACTTACGAATAAGTCGAATAGTTTGAGCAAAAGGTGTCGGATGTCTTTCCTAAAACGAAACTGCACACGAAAAACTATTTCCGCTGAGGACATTCAGTGGATGTCCATCCTCCATGACGGATCCATCCGCCATGATGGATCCATCCGCCATTACATGCCTGCAGCTGGGTGCCTCTCAAATATTTTGGCAGTAGCTCCTCCCACAAGCGGCTGCCTGGGGGACAGCAAGCTCATAAAGACATTTTTGGACAGGCAGACTTTGGGCGAACAGCAAATTCATCACAGGATGTCCGATCCATCCAGTAACACAGAACATTGGCTGATAAGCGCTCACGTGCCTGAAGACAGGTGCTAGCTAGATGCGCCCTGACAACGGTTGCAAGATGCTGTCCTCATCTGCCAAATCGAACAGGTGCCACACCTCCGACACACTCAACTAACCAAACTAAATTAAACTGTTTAAGTTTAATCAGTTAGGGAAAAAATCCAATTTGAGACCAAAGAAAAAAGTAAAAAACAAAGTCATGGATACATTTCTGAAACCTAAATGACCGCGAGCAGAGACGGATGACCTAGCTCATTCCATCTATGAAAAGGACCACATCAGATCATCACTGCGAGGATGAACTGGGTGGTAAAGGTGAAGGTCAGGTGGTGCTGGCACTGTATGAGCAACCACACGAGGAGCCTCTTGTTCGTCTCGTTTCAGCCTGCAGTGGAACAGACTACTCTTTCCCCACTGATATTAGACAGACCCCTGCCTTGAAGGACCACGTCGCCCCTTACGAGCTAAATACCAGGCTAAAAAGTGGAGCATGCAAATGCGGTCTTTCAACTGCCATTGGTATGAGCAGTATAGGTGTGGCTGGAGGATTCGGTCACTAACGACTGCGTGTTTTGCTTTGCATGCAGACATTTTGCTCAGCCAGGCTGCCAACCTCAAAAAGAGACAGCATTTACCCAGAATGGGTTCAGCACATGGGTTAAAGCTACACAGTGTTCCACATTCACAATGTCAGCAATGGCCATAAATTTGCAGTGGAAGGATGGGCAGAATTTAAGCCGAGAAAAGACAGTGGCTCAAAAATAAATAATGCCCTCAGTGGGGGTCATTTCAAAACTGTAAATGAAAACCAGGAATATATGTGTGGATTGGGGAAGCTTTACGTTATACTGCATGTCAGACCATTGCACAGTGAGGACAGAGGGAAACCGAAACATCTTACAGAGGTCATTTTATTGAACTTTTGCAAGTCGTTGGAAAGTTTAACAAAACAGTTGGAAAAAAATTGTCAATAATCCTCGAAGTACCAAGTATGACATCATGACATTCAAGATGAGCTGATTGACCTCATGGCAAATATGATCCGGAAACAAATAAATGGGGAAGTCCAAGAAGCTGTGGTATTTGTACTACAAAGATGTGAGTAAGGAGCAGGTGTCTGTGTCTGTGCTGTACTTGTAAAATGATGACATACAGGAAGAGTTCCTTTATTCCAGCTGATGGTCTAGATGCCGACTCACTTCTGAGAACCAACAAGCAGAACTCTAAAGGTTCCACAAGCCCTTTATGTGCATTGATGTGCCCATCGTCTAAATCTGGTACAAGTGGACTGTGTTAACAATGTTGGACCAGCTGGAGAATCTTTTGAAATAGTGCAGATGCTGCAAACTTTTTTATGACTCTGTCGTGCATAGTATTTTCTGTAAGAAGCAAAAGGAGCTAGAAATTGCAGATAAACTTTTTGAACCAAAAAAGTTGTCAGAAACTAGATGCAGGGCTTGCCAGTATTCTGCACTTTCAGCCATTCCGATAACTCTGCCAGCAATTTGTGCATCAGTTGATGATGTGATACAGCAACCAAATGCCCGAAGGAAGACAGAAGCAAGAGCAATAAAAGCACTGATCGACTTTTTTGTTGCACTGTGCAACTTTTTTGGCATGTGAGCTACTTAAAACTCATAAAATAATGAAAAGTTGTATTTTTAAGTGCTCAAACAGACAACCTACTGTCAGGACTCAATCATTCTCATCACCATCTGACCACCAGAGGGAGCCCTCACCTGAGTTCTAAACTCTACTGTCATCCTGCTATACTCCATCTCCCATCATGCATCTGCTCACCAGTTCCTGTCATGGTCAGCTGTTCCTCATCAGCTCATCACCACCACTGCTGATATGCCTGCTCATCTCTCTGTTCCATGCATAGTCTTGAACTTACTTCTGATTGTTTATGCATTCTCTGGATCTGCCTGCCAGTGTTTTTCTGAACCTTTGCCTGTTTCCTTGCACCCTATTTTGGCCATCACCTGTCTCGACCACGCCTTGCCTTGTCCTCTTGTGCTGAACATTAAACTCTGTTTGCATATGGATCCACACGCCTCAGCCTCGTCCTTACGCCTACATGCTGTTACAACAGAAACACATAGTTCCTGTTTAAGAACTGAAATCCATGGATAAACAAATCCTTCATGACAACCAGAGCGGGCTCTTCATTCAGCATCTTGTTGGTAGCTGTCTTTAGAAAGTGACAAACCCTCTTGTTGGTCAGATGTTCTTGTGGTGACTGTGGTTAGTCTCCATGTGTTGTAATTTTTGTTATTGAAAGAACCCCGGGTTTGAATTCCACACCCGGCTTTCATAGTTCGTTGAATCTTTTTTGCTTTTTTTCCGCTAAATTACTTAACACACATTATTATAAATATGAATTAAAAACATCAGAATAATTCTTTGGATTTGAATAATCATTAGATTGTATATTTTTATAGCCATGAGCTTTTTAGTAATACAAAGTAGTCTATGAAACCTTTACTTTAAATTTTCTTGTTGGTTTTAAAAAAATATTCATAGAAATGTATTTTTAAAAACATGATGTATTCTTTATGCTTAAATAATTGTGAATAGATATTTAAAAAATAAAACACAACAATAATGAGATTAGAACCTGATTAGATCCAGAATGATAATGTACAAGTGCATGAAAGTGTTGGTTCAAAACATATGGGCAGCCGTGGTGCAGTGGAAAGGGCAGTTGACTTGTGATCGAAGGATTACAGGTTCGAATTCTTTTTTTTTTAACTTGTCCTGTCCAACAGCTGAGCAAACAGATATGAGCTGAGAACCTCTTGTATTAAACAGATTTTACTCTTACAATCAGGGGTTATAAATCATAGCGAACACAAAATGTATGTTGGTGTAAGCCCCTTTTGTAATTTAAACCAAACTTTATTAATATATATATATTTTTTATTTGTGTCTTTTTTGTTGGACCGGACGGAAAAGGAAAGGGGAAAAAGGAGAGAGTTGAGGGGTGGAGGGGGGGAAAGAGAGATGGTGCATTATAGCAGTTAGAGAATGGCTACAGGGAAGGGAAGGTAGAGTTGTTAATCTACAGGCAACAAAATGCTGGAGCTTATACCCATTGCAATAGTGAGTGTTGGTCTAAAATGGGCGGGGCCTGTCCACACACTCAGCTGTTACATACCTGCCGGCTCCGAGAGTGTTCACAAACTTGTCCACATCCAGTTCACACGCACACTTGTGCATACCAACCAACACATGTAAAGCACTACCTTCTGACACGCACACTATTTGAAGGTGCAAAGGTGAGCCGACGCCTGTGCTCAGGTGAATGTTCTGTTAAGCTGAAGTGGATGATGGAATGCACAAAAAAGGAGGGAGAACCCCCAGCCATCCCCACACCAAGACACCCGCGCCGACCAGGGCCCGCCCCCGCACCCATACTGTGGGGTCAATGGAGGAGATCCACCCGCCAGGCAGCCCAGCCAAGCACCCAGACCAGGGCCCGCAGGACAGCCACACGGGCCCCCAACACCCGAGTGCAGTGAGGTACGGAAGCGCAGAGCGCAAAGCCCAGCCCAGTCAGGAGAGCAGCCCTCCCACTGCGCCAGGTGGCCCAGCGCGGGGCCCCACCCCCGAGAGCCCCACCACCCCAGACAAGCCGCCCACCACCACCCAGGAGTTCTGGGCATCCCCCCACCCCAGCCCCGGGTACGAGCCCGGGCCCCCCACGGGAGACCCGCTCCAAAGCTCCAGGCAGCTGCGGAGATCCAGAAGAGAGCACGATGGGGGTCAGCTACCCCCATCTAGAAAAGGGATGACCAAGAGCAGTGGGGGTCCCCGAAGGTGTACATTGCCTGACCAGGCTCTCCTAATGTTGTGACCCAGAAGGGGCTCGGCACCCGAGGGTAAGGGCCAGAACCCGCACCACAAGGACACAGACACCCTCCAGGCTCAGATGGAATATGATCCCCCGCTCATGGACTTACCAGAGGACAAAGGGATCCCTCTCCCCGTGCGGGGAGGGGGCCACCGGGCCCAGGAGGCCGACCCCCAGGAGACAAGGCCACCGCCGCTGAAGGCCCTGTTCCCTCCACCAGGGATGGGGTAAGGGACAGAAGATCAGTAGTTCCACCTTCCTTGTGTAATGTATTTGTGTGTGTGTTGAGGTGTGTTTCTTGTGATTGATGGGTGTGTGTAATAAAGGGTGCAGTTAAAATTGGCGAGCAGGGCACTGAGGACATCTCCTGATTGCTTACAGGGATGTCCAATCGCCCTCTCACCAAGGAGCCCTAAATGTCTACGGTGCAGTTAAAATTGGAGGGTAGAGCACTGAGAGGACATCTCCTGCTTGCTGGCAGTGATGTCCTAGCACCCCCCACCAAGGATCCTACGTGTCTATGGTGCATTTAAAACCAGGAGAAGGGGGCGAAACTGTGCGGAGACCATGGGAGGGGTGGACCACTGCCAAGTGGCTCGGCCCCTCGAGGTATTCCGCAAGCACGCCCCTCCTTCCAACCTAATAAGTGGTCGTATGAGGAAGGAGGGAAGGTCGGGGACAGCTACCAAACTGACCCCCGATGATGAAACAACCGTCCCCCCGCCCCCCCCAGCATGGGGCCCAAGTCTCCCCAGGGCAGAGGCCCCACTGCCCGAAAGCCAACCTCCCAGGCCCCCCACCCCCCACCCCACACAAAGAGAGAGGAGCCCAGAGGGGGCCAGCCCCCAGGGCAAGCCCCAGCCCCTCCCCCCCAAGCACCGCCCCTGTAGCTACCTGGTCAGGTACCAGCGGGCCCGAGGAAGCCCCTAGGGTCCCGTACTGGTAGTGGACCCCCCCTCTTGCCCACAGACATCCCCTCCCCTGGCCCGCTCCCCCCAGACCCCGCAATGGTAGGCTTTACCTGGAGCAATCGCAGGCCCCAAGAGGGTTGCCCCACCCCGTCCCAGGGCCAGAGAAGGAGTGACGCCAGCCCCCAGGTGCAGCCGGGCCGCCCATCCAGCGCAGGCAGACCCCCCAGGGCCAGGGCCCCGCGCAAGCCCCCCCAGCACACGCAAAAAGACCACCCCCCCAGCCAAGCCAGACCCCCACCCAATGCACCATCCACACCCCCCCACGCCCAGGCCCGGGAGACCATGTGGCCCCCGCGCTTGCCCCACCCAGGCGCCGGACCAGACCCCCCGACCAACAGCGCCCCCCTGCCCCCACCAGGCACCAGGTAGACCCCGACCCCGGCAGACAGTCAAGGCGCAGCGACACCCAGGAATCCCGCCCCCTAAGTTATGGAGTTAGCTATGGGAGACCAGAGAGCCCGAATTCCTTTTAAGTTATTTGAGCTCTTAGTTGACATTTTTTCCAAGCTGATATGATCCAATAGCAGATTCATGTAATGACTTACACTAATATTTTTCTTGTTTTTCCAGTTTAATAAAATTGTCTTTTTTGCTATACAAAGAGTTATGAAGATTATAGATGCTAAACTTCCCTCTGTGTCGATGGCACTCATGTCACCCAGCACACAAAGTGAAGGTGAGGCTGTGATTGAAACCTTAAGCCAGACTGATAAATCAGCACATACCTGTTGCCAGAGAGCCTGGACAGGTGTACAGAACCACAGAGCATGCATGTAATTGTCAGGTAAATTACTATCACAATGCTCACAAATGTCTGAGTTTTTGAGACCCATCTTGAACATCCTCTGTCCAGTATAGTAAATTCTGTGAAGAGTTTTGAATTGTATTAGTTGTAGGTTTGGACTTTTGGTTAATTTAAAGGTATTTAGACAAATTTCTGACCAGAAGCTTGTGTCTGTACTTCTGCCTAAGTCTGCATCCCATTTTGTTGTTGGGATTGAGACTTCGTTATCTAAGTTGCATAAGAGTTTGTATATTTTGGAGAGAGTTTTATTCAATGAAAAATTAATCATAGAGGTAACTAGTTCTGGTAATTTTAAGTCATTGTCACTGGATTTAAATGTTTTAGTAATTACAGATTTAAGTTGCTGATATTCCAAGAATTTATTTATTCCATGTTTTTCTTGTAGTTCTTGGTGTGTTATGAATCTTCCGTCTGTAATTAAGTGCTCGAGTAGTCTTATGCCCCCTGCTTGCCAAGCAGGGAAGTGCAACATTTTTTTATTTATCAGGATGTCTGGGTTGTTCCAGATGGGTGTCATTTTGCATGGTAGTAGTGAAGAGTTTGACATTTTAAGAAAATCCCACCAGGCTATTAAAGTAGTACTTATATTACTACTCTGGTAGCATTCATGTTTTTTTATTGTTGGGCTTATAAATGGTAGATCTGACAATTTGATCTTTCCACAAAATGCCTGTTCCAGATCCATCCATGGGTTGGTTTCTGGATTATTTTTTATCCATCTTAAGAGGTACTGCAGTCTGTTGGCAAGAAAGTAGTTATGGAAGTTAGGTAATTCTAAGCCTCCACAGCTTTTTCTAGATTTTAAAGTTTTTAGACTAATTCTTGCAGGTTTATTGTTCCATAAGAAGCTGGATATGGCAGAGTCTAATGTTTTGAACCATTTTAGTGGTGGTTGTGTGGGGATCATTGAGAACAGATAATTAACTTTGGGTAAAATTTTCATTTTTACTGTGGCTATATTACCCATGAGTGACAGAGGCAGGTTGACCCAGCGGGTTAGATCATCCTGTATACTTTTCAGTAATGGGGTGTAGTTTAGTTGCACCAGTTCTGATGGTTTCGGGGAGAAATAAATACCTAGATATTTGATATTGCCTGATTTGACTGGGATTGAGGTCTTTTGCTCAACATTACCATTCAGTGACAATAAAACTGATTTGTTCCAGTTAATTGAGTAGTCTGAGATAGAGGAAAATTCATTAATAATTGTTGTTGTTTCACTAATGGAATGTGAATTGTTTAGAAAAAGTAATATGTCATCAGCATAAAGACTAATTTTATGATTACTGTATTTTGTTGTAATTCCTTTAATGCTCTCACGCTGTCTTATTGTTGCAGCCAAAGGTTCAATAAATATAGCAAAAAGAGAGGGGGACAGTGGACAACCCTGTCTGGTCCCTCTACCAAGAAAAAACCTGTCAGAAGTCTGTTTATTGGTTCTGACTGATGCATTTGGGTTGTGATATAATATTTTAATCCAATCAATGAAGGATTCCCCAAACCCAAACTTATGGAGGGCAGCAATGAGGAACTTCCAGTTTACTCTGTCAAATGCTTTTTCAGCATCCAATGAGAGTATGGTTGTTTCCTGGTTTTTAATAGTGGCAAAATCTATTATGTTAACAAGTCTGCGGACGTTATCACTTGAGTGTCTACCTTTAATGAATCCAGTTTGATCATGATGAATTATATGAGGAGTGATTTTTTCTATTCTATGCACGAGTGCTTTTTAAATAATTTTTACGTCTGCATTGATTAGAGAAATGGGGCGATAGCTTGAAGGAATTGTGCGATCTTTTTCTGGTTTGAGAAGGAGGATTATGTTAGCTGAATTCGTGTGAGGTGGCAGTGATTGGCTTTCCTTGATAAAAGTAACCATTTTATAAAAAGTTTGTGCCAGCTGTTCCCAGAATTCTTTATAAAACTCAGCAGGAAAGCCATCAGGCCCTGGAGCTTTGTTGTTGGGCATCAGTAACAGAGCTTCATGAAGTTCAGCCAATGAGAGCGGAGAGTCTAAGTTTGAGCTTTGATCCTCATTTAATCTGGGTAGAGTTACATTATTAAGAAATGAGTTAATACTTTGTTCTGATGGATTGACCTGTGATGTGTATATGGTTTTTATAAAAATCTTTAAACGTTTTGATTTTAACCGGGTCGTGAGTGACAGTTCCTGTGTGGTCCATAATAGAGGTAATTGTTGATTTTTCTTTATTAATTTTAAGCTGATTAGCTAAAAATTTACCCGATTTGTTTGAGTTTTCAAAATTTTCGAGTCGAAGTTTTTGTATTTGGAATTGTGTTTGTTTATTGATGATGTCATTTAACTGAAGCTTTAAATTTTTCAGATCTCCCAGAATGTGTTCTTGTGCAGAAGCAGCATAAGCAGCCTCTAGATCTTTGATTTTATTTTCTATTTCTAATAAATCTGCTTTCTCTTTGTGTTTATTAGTTGAATAAGAAATAATTTTTCCTCTCATCACTGCTTTTGCTGTTTCCCAAAGAACACATGGTGAAATATCCGGAGTATCATTAAATTCTAAGAAGGTTGCCCACTCTTTTTTAAAGAATTGAATAAACTCTTGATCTTTTAACAGTGAAGTGTTAAACCTCCAGGTTAAGCCAGAAGGTGTGGGTATATCTCTAGAAATATTTACAGAAACTGGTGCATGATCACTAATGATAATTGGATGAATGTTGGAATCCTTGATATCTTTTAAAAGAGAATTACTGACTAATAAGTAGTCTAAGCGAGACTGTGAGTGGTGAACTGGAGAAAAGAAAGTGAACCCTTTAGTGTTTGGATGACATGAGCGCCAAGCGTCGCAGAGACCCAACTCATCCATGTACTGCTTCAAAATACTTGCAGAACGCCATGTGCGCTGGTGTCCTGCTGTGCTGAGTCTGTCAAGTTCAGGATCAAGGACCAAGTTGAGGTCTCCTCCTATAATTATTGTGGAGTCAGCGTGAACCGAAAGTGAGGTGAAGAATCTGTGAAAGAAGGAGGATTCATCAGCATTGGGACCATAGATACTGGCTATACAGAAATCTTTATTCTGAAATGATATGTTAATAATTACAAATCTGCCTTCTGGATCAACAATTGTGTCCTTATGAGTAAATGTCATATTTTTATTCATCAAAATAGCAACTCCTCTTTGTTTGGAGTTGTAACTAGCTGAGTAGATGAATGGGAATTGTGAGCAGCACAGGAGATGATCAGCTGATCTGGATAAGTGGGTCTCCTGCAGTAAAACTAGATCTGCTTTTAGATCATTCAGATGGTTGAAAACTTTCAGCCTCTTTGGCCCAGAGCCAAGTCCACGCACATTCCAGCTAAAGATGTTCAGACTGGACATGACTACACTGACTGAGAGAGTGTTATGCTAAGTAATGCGCGTGCGTCTGTGAGTCCTGTGCGCGTGCCCGCTGACCAATGCGCAGAGGAGCGCTGTGTGCTTGTGCGCGTGAATGTTTCCTGGCTGTGTGAGTGGCTTGTTGTATGTGTCCATAGGCTCACTATGTGAGGTGTTTGCGGTGTGTCGGCGAGTGCGTGCGGGATCGCGTGTACGTGCGCGCGCATGTCTCGTGCATGAGTAAATGGGTACTTACCAGGGATGTGTTGCCTTTAGTTGATTTAAATATGAGGAGGGGGGGGGGAATAAAAAGAGGAAAAGAGAAAAGAAAAACAAGAAAAAACAAACACAACAAAACAACATAAACATGAGAGGGGAGAGAAATAACTGATTTAACGAGATGGAGGTGTGGATGATTGATGGACTGATTTTCCATTAATTTAAATCAGTTTAGTCGGTTTAATAAGCGCATTGTGGAGGTTCAGATCGCAGCATCTGAGGGTCTTCAGCGCAGCCACGGGGTGATCTCGGGGTCCCGAAAGAGCCGTCCATCAATGAAGAGTTTGTCCATTGAGACAACAGCTCGAGACCCGGCGGTGAGGCGCTTCCTCCTCAGCGGGAAAAGGATCTTCCTGCGCCGGAGGATCTCCGCCGGGAACTGGTCGTTGACGCTGAAGTGTGTTCCCTTCAGCTCCCGGCCGCGGCTCCTCACCAGCTCCTTCTGTTTGTAATGCTCGAACTTAGCCACTATGGGTCTCGGACGCTGGTTATCAGACCTCCTTCCTCCGAGTCGGTGCACTCTATGGAAGGAGATCTTCTGGACCTCCTCCTTGGGGAGCTTCAGCTGGACCTCCATGAAGGACTTCACCGTGGCCTCCGGGTCTTCTCCCGCCTCCTCTGGAATCCCAGAGATGACCAGGTTGTCCCTCATGCTCCTCGCCTGAAGATCCAGGAGGGTTTCCTTGATGGAGCGGTTCTCCTCAGAGAGACGAGCGGTGTCGCTGCTCAGAGTCTGGACGGTCTCTCTGAGGGCCTGGTTCTCCGCTGCGAGCTCCTGCACCTGCTGCTGGCTGAACTCCAGGGACTCTCGCAGGCCTTGGAACTCCTTATGGAGGATCTCCAGCAGGTTCAGGCGGCAATCAAGGCTGGAGAGCTTTTTATCTATGGACTCCAGGATTTCACTGATGCCGCTGCCTGGAGAAGAAGCGGCCCCGGGAGAGTCTTCAGGACGGCCGCGTTTGGTGGAAGGAGTGGTGGTGTTTGTCTTCCCCATGACGAAGGTATTATAACACTCGTCTATGAAGCTCTCCAGGTCCTCCAGGCTGTCAAGAACTTAATCTTTTTAGAGGTTTAGTGAATATTGTTATAATTATGACTTATATGGCGGAAAAAGAAAAGCAGACGGAAATGTTTGTTCAGCCGCTTTTCGCGCCGCCAAGTTTACTCACCACACACGTCTCGTCGACTCTCGCGATACTCACAGCATCTCACCCCCCACAGGTTCGAATTCTGCCTTGCCCGCCCATGTGTCAAAGTGTCCTTGGGCCAGACACTGAACCCCACATTGCCTCTGATGGAAGGTTGGCGCCAGTGTTTGGCAGCGGAGCCACCATCAGTGTGTGAATGAGTCTGTGATTGTAAAGCGCTTTGGGCCTTCAATAGGCTAGAAAAGCGCTATAGAAGTAAACGCCATTTACATAGAGTGTTTGCTATTTGATGACTGAATTTGACTTTTTTGATCATGTTTTTCTAGATCTCTTTGAAAGAGAAAAACCTGATCTCTAAACATATAAAATCCAGACAAAGCTTCATGTAGTGATCAGAAACAATAGCTGTTAGCTCCTCCCACATGCAAATGAGGCGGCGAGTTTAGAGAAAACACGGCGAGGGGGGGGCGAATTGGTCGTGCGAATTGTGTTCGGTGTGAATGTACCTTAACATTTAGTCATTTGGGTGCAAACTGGTGGAAGTTTCATGTTCATTTGGTCTAATGGCATATGCTTTTGGACAAGAAGAATTTGAGTACAGATATCTGCAAAATAATCATTATTAACTTGCTTTTATCACGTCTGTCAAAATTAACTATACTTGGACAGGTTGAATATTCATTGTTTATACATCTAATAATTTTCATTTTATTGCTTGCGTTAATGCCCACAGAATTGTTGAACATGTTGTCAAACATTTCACAGATCCATTATAAAAAAATGTCAAAATGGGAAAAGGCAGATGGCGCAGAAGAAATTGCATTTGAGAGAGAGCCACCATTGATCTTCCAGGCCAACAAGGATGGAATTTTACACCGTTTGCAGCAATCAGAAAACAGCGTACACACCCATTTGCCCACCTTGGTCCATAACATATACAACAACTTTTGACTTTTTTGGATGCTTTTATAGGGACACAATCCCTGAAAATGAAAGAGATGAGCCTGGTGACAATGTAAGCTTCCACCACTCTGCTGTGGTCGGGCAGTGCTTTGCAGCACATGACAGAATGCTAGTGCAGTATCTTCATCCCTATTGTCCATTCCTAAGTCCAGTCAAGGGGTTTTTCTCTTCCTGGAGGTAAGCAGAATCTGACCAGCATCCACATACCCACATGACCCATAGCAGCTTGTGATGGCATTACAGCAGTCCTGGAGAGAGTGGTATCGGCACTCAAAAAGATACTTTCCTCAGTACATTGACAGAGCTGAGATTTGCTGTGATGAAGATGAAAATATGTTGCCAGACAGACGGGAGTGTCTAGTTCTCCATAATTAATTTGCAGCACTCTCTGTTTTACAGTATTTTCAGTTTCAAAACCACCACAGTGAGATCTACTGAGTCAAAGGGGTTTAATTTTTGTTGTAAATGTTTTTTTCCAGGTGCACAATGCTGTCAACACTTGCAAATATAACTATAAAGTGCATGTTTTCACCATAGTCTTGATTTTTATTGAATTCGAGCATTCAAATGGGGGGCGGCTGTGGTGCAGTGGAAAGGGCAGTCATCCTCTGATCGGAAGATTGCAGGTTTGATTCCCACCTCGCCCATGTGTCAAAGTGTCCTTGGGCAAGACACTGAACCCCACATTGCCTCTGATGGAAGGTTGGCGGCAGTGTTTGGCGGTGGAGCCCCCATCAGTGTGTGAATGGGACCGTGACTGTAAAGCGCTTTGGGCATTCAATGAAGGTAGAAAAGTGTTACATCCATTTTGATTAAGGGATTTTGAAGCATGAACTACCTATTTTGAGCCACTGACTTGCTTTTGTGCCATTGACTTTCCAAAACCTTTTTGCAGGTTACCTACCATGTTTTGCATTTTGCACTAATTGATTTGAGAAATGCCTTATTAGTGGTGCAAACCTTAATATTGTTGTGAGAAATTCACTCAGACGACTGAGAAAAACTGTACTGTCGTTTTGTAGATTCCATGTGCACTTCATTCTAATCCTGTCTCTTGGTGTACAGTATACATACCTGTTAAGTGAGAGTTCATGAGAGTCAACTGTGAGTGACTGTGAAAGAGAGGCTTTGGTTTTTTTACTCATACTTCACGCACACACTGTGTATGTAGTTCTGCTGAGAAACGTTAGTTATGGACATTTTCATGGAATACAAATGGATAGGGTTAGGGTTTTTAAATGGATGTAAAAAAATGTCTGACATGTTCAACATTTTGTGTGCAATGATACAAACAATGAAATAAAGAGTTTTAGTTGCATGAACTATGAATATTCAGCCTGTACAAGTATAGTTAATTTTGACAGACATGATAAGCCAATAGTTATCATTTTGCAGATATGTGTACTTACTCAATTACCTCAAGTCCAAAAGCATTGCCAGTGGATAAAATGAACATGAAACTGCCACTAGGTTGCAACTAAATGTTGTGGAGGTTCCACTAACTGTTGTGCAAAGTTTAATTCTGCTGTGAGAAATGCACCAAAGCAACTGAGAAAAACTGTAAATCAGTGCTCTAAGCAGTTAGTTCAGAATGATGACAATTTCAGACACTAGAGGCGCCACCAACTTTAAAATGAAATCTCTCAACATCCCCCATTTTTAATAAGGTTGAATAAATCCAAACAAAAACATGCAAAAGTAAAGTAGAACATGAATGAGAGTCTCTTTAACTTTTGAAAGACCCACTCCAGTGAAAATTGTGGTTCTGATGTTTCCACCATGTTCTTGTGACCTTTTTCTGATGGTGGAGTAGGTTTGTAAAGCTGAATTGCTCCAATATTGCTCGTTATTTTTGTTGCAGAGAATACATCATTTTTTTGTCATTACAGATTCCTGAGACATTGTGGACCCAGATAGAAAGAATCCTACAGGAGAAAATTTCTTGATCATCTTCCCATGTTCTGGATATACCAGTCCTTCGATGCCACCGCTGCCTCTCCTCCAGACTCTAGACAACAGTTAGGATTTATGGTCGACCTCGCAGCCCCTTATTTTGTCTTATCGACTTTAGGGCTCACAACATTGAAACCCTAACAGAACAGAACGGCAAAGATGCTCATCTTGCCAACAATATGGAGGGAACTGATCAAAGGTGGTAACCCACGCCACGAACGTATCATGAGGGAGTTACAGTGTCCCAAATAACACCTCAGCAACAACGCCACCCACAGGAAAAAAAAGGACGCCTGTCACATACCTTTCTCTTCTTTTTACCTAATTATTACCGTCAGTGTAACTCTTAATAAAATAAACAATCTTTTATATACTGATGTACAGTGGATACTGTGAGCAGGTGAGGATAATGACAGGTGAGGCACTTGCTCATTTTTGCTTTTTAGACAACCTTTGCATGTGTTGCAAGTTCCTGGTGTCATGTCTCATGTCAATATACTAAATTGTAATTGCTGCATGATATTGTGAGGGATTCAGGCTACATTCTCTCAACAGTGGTCTGACAGAGCTTTTTTTTTCCAAGGCCCTGGGAATAGCACCAAAACCTGCTTGGATGCTGTAGTACTGTGTGTTGCAAAAAGACAGTCTCACATCAGTGCATCAAGTCCTCCATCTGTTCATCAGGACCCTGAACAAGGTTTCTCAAAGCAGCCGAGCTGCTGCGAGTTGGAAACTCACTCTTGAATCTCTCACCGGCGGCGTCAATTACGTCTCGATATGGACGGTTGTTTTCCCAGTCACTGCTTTGTGCTGCTGTCATTGGGATGTGAGGAAGTATTTGTGCCAGTTCATTAGCAGTCAAAGTTTTACTGAGCATTTTGCGTACTTGGAGGTCTGTGGGTTTAAGTTCACGACATAAGGCGGCTACTTATTGCTGGCTTTCTGTCCATCATCAGGATTAGGAAGATTTTTTTGCCTGGTCCATGATTTTACTGGGTGATCAAGGGCACTACACCAACAGCGTGCCGTCTGGTCCTGACACTTTGACTATGGGTGCAAAAGTGTATGTTCATCCTCTGAGTCTGCTGGAGTTGTGGAGCCCTGAGGAAGTTGGTAGAGTGTGCCAGATAAGGGAACTATTGGCTGAGTTTTTATTGGCTTTTGTAAACATGCCACTGCTGCAGATTGTCAGCAACTCATTGGGCTGCCTTAGTTTAGAACTTTAGCACCAATAAACAATATACAACCTAACAGTATTTAATACTGTAATCACTACTCAATATGTTTACTTTACTACTCTCAAACAGCATTACAATGAATTCAGTTGATAAACATCTTTGAGAGTAAAGTTAAAGTTAAAAACTTCAAGAAGGTTTAAAGTTTTTGTGAAGCAGCAGCTATTGGGTTTGAATCTAGTTCTGATTCCAGTTTTAACCATTATAGTTGAGTGTGTTAATTGCAGGCGAACAGAAACCTTTTGTGTAAAGGTGCAGAAACTATAAACATAAAAGAACAAAAGTTGTTTTCTACAAACTTGTACATTAAGCGAAGTATTCATTCATTCATTCATTCATTCATTTTCCAATCCGCTTTATCCCTTTCGGGGTCACGGGGTTGCCGGAGCCTAACCCGGCTACTCATGGGCGAAGGCAGGGTACACCCCTGGACTGGTCGCCAGTCTGTCGCAGGGGCTTAAGCGAAGTATCCCCAGAGAAAGACATTGGCAGCCAGCAGCAACAGAGCATTAACATTGCAGACATTTCTCCAAACAGACTTCTCTTGCAGGAAGTTCTGACCACTATTTTCAGTCCTTGGAGGTTCAGATTGAGGGTTTTTACTACTCAAACCACAGAGGCACAGAACTATCGCCTTCCATTTGGATTGTGATGACCTGTCAGCTCCAGAGCTGGTCCTGTTTCCTGGGTCAGGTGACATCTGGGGATTTTCAAGATCGATGCGTGGCTCAGTGCTGAATCTGGACCACCAGGTCAACCGGTGTAGCTGGAAATGAGGCAAGAAAAAGGTGAGGATTTTTCATGTGTCTGGACATTCTGTGACAAAAACTTCTGTGCTTGTGTTCTCATGCCCTATTTTATGCTAAACTTATAAAAGGCATATGATAGGCTGGAAAAACCAGGTCTTTGCTACAGACATAAGTACAAAAAAGACATGAACTGTTAAGCTATGGACAGACCAGGCATTTAGCCCATGGAGTTCACACTGGACTAGCAGGAAGGGACTTCTTTTTCTTTTTTTACTGTTTACCAGCACATGTCCACCACCTTCAGGTATAGGTTTGGTGCGAAATGTCAAAGCGGTGCAAATCTGGTGAATGTTGCTCCAGACATTTTTTTTCAGCTGTATTCCGATACGTGAAAGACTTGGTGGCATAAAATTCCAGCCGGGAACAAACCACAATTATTAATTTCTCCTTTGTGATTGATTTACAAAAAGTTGGCACTTCTGTGAATTAAAAGTGACGCTATGCATTGTCAATACCAAATCTGAGTGCTTGACTGGTCAAAGTTCAACCTGGTTTAATTTTTTGCTCAAGTACGGTAAAAGAAATAATTGTAGATAATAAAGTGCGTTTCCACATTGTTATCAGTTTCTCAGAAGCAGTGGGGCAAAGTTGGACACATAAAATAGTTTTTCATAAGTATGATTATTACTTACTCCACCCCTCGAAACAATAGCAGCGATCGTGTGTTCACTCCTTACATGTTCTTGAGAAATGGGAGCAGTGGCCAAGCTGACGACGGCAATGATGAGACCAGTGAAAACCAATAGGATGAGTGCAAAGTACAGGTAGTGAACATCAGCCACCACAGCAGGCCGCCTATCCGGCTGACCACAAGCAGGGGGTGGGTAGCAGAATTCCAGAACCATGCGGATCAGCCCGACCACCAAACCGGCCATCAGACCCCAGAATGCACCCTGACACAGACACAGACATCCACAGGAAAACATACTGTGAGGTTTTCAGTGGAATTTTTGTGGGATTATTTATGAGCATGCTTTTGTATGTAAGGAAAAGCTCCATATTATCTAAAAGCAGCCCGTGGTGTTCATCTTGGACAAGCAGGGAGGAGCTTCTTCTTTTGCTATTCTACTGTTCACATGTCTGCCACCTCCAGTTGGTAGAGGCTTGGCGCAAAATGTCAAAGCCGTACAAATCTGGTGAATCTTGCTCCATGCTTTTTCTTTCACAGCTCTATTCCGATATTTGAAAGACTATGAGGTAAGGAAACTGTCAAAAAGAAACGTATTCGTAAAGAAAAAGTTGTATTCATAAATAAAAAGTTGTGCACAAATGTATATTTTGTGCACAACTTTGCAGAAAAATATGAATCCAACCTTTAGTTTTAGGTTTGACATGTCTGGACTCAATGTTTGTGTCTGTGACCCCGTGACGTATTTTTGACAGTGATTTAACAGGAGAAATTTATATTCAAAACAAAGAAAAATAGTCACAATTTGTGCACAACTTTGTATTTATGAATACAACTTTTTCCTTACGATTACGTTTCTTTTTGACAGTTTCCTTACCCCATAAAAGACATGGTGTCACAAAATTCCATCTGGGCACAAACCACAATTATTAATTTCTCCTTTGTGATCATTTTTCTACTGGTTGTCACTGTTTTGAAAACCCTACAATCTACACTATAACCACAAAGAAAAACATTAAAATTAGTTGAAAGAATTTAAGGCAAGTTTAATATGACACACAAATAAATCTACTCTACCCTCATACCTGTCCACTTATTGCACATTTTCCGTGACACAAGCCCTCTTGTGTGTTTTGTTGAGTGTGGTGATGGTTGTTGGACAGAACCTTTTTTCATTCTGTTAGTTTGCCTTCACTCCCTTAACAGGTAATTCCTTTTGCAAAAATGTCTTTTGTGCAGCTGTCCCAACCTCATTTCTCCATTTCACTCGTACGTTACCTGAACTTTCCTCAGAAGCTGACACAGCTTTCTGATTCTCTGCCTTGTTTTCAGGGACTCATCACTATCTCTTGGTGGCTTGGTTAATCCTTTGCGTGACAATTTGGTTGCCAACAAGTGAAGATGGAAAGTATTACAGGATGATATGTGTTTTACCCTTTGTGTGTGTTTTAATGTGTGTATGATATACATGCTCATTGACTCGAGGCCAGAAAACCGCCATGACAAAGACAGCAGTAATTGGAGGGGCCAAGAAGCTGGTGACTGACTGGATGTAGTCGAAAAGCTGCCCACTGTTGGCAGTTTGGATGACTGGAATCCACACCAAACTGATGCACATCAGGACCAGGATGAAAATTCTAAAACAGGTGAGACCAATTGAAAAAAGAGAAGCAGATGGTAAGCAGGAGGAAGCTTCAGTTTCAAGATTATACCAAGCCCTACCTTCCATTCTCAAATTTTACTCAAACCTGGAAGCACTAGATGTTCCAGTTCCTCAAAAGATCAGTGGAGGGTATTCTCTATTTTTATGAAGAGAACTTATACCTAAAATAACTGTTTGAGCAGTTTTAACTTGTCCTGTCCAACAGCTGAGCAAACAGATGAGAGCTGAAGGCCTCTTGTGTTGGACAGATGTTACTGTTACAGTAAGATGTTATAAATCTTCTGGCACACGAGGTGTATATTTGTATAAACCCCTTTTGTATTTGAGGTTAAACTTTATTCATAGTATATTTGTATAGTTTTTTTTTTTTGTGACCGGGAATCATTCATATTATTCAAGAGAAATAATGCTGTTTTCATAGAAGAGTGGATCAGCTTTTCACCCTACACAGTTTGCTTGAGGGTTCATTGAAGTTTACACCTCCATCTAACACCCAGATCAACACCACTGAGCTGAAGAGAGGGCAAATTTTCCGTGCTTTGGTACAATGTGCATTTTGGCACTCTCTGGTCTCTCTCTTTTCCTTTATAGCAGAACAGTGGTCTAGCTGTGAGAAGAGTCTCTGTTTCTCAGTTTGTCTGTATCAATGTCAGGTACAACACTTTTTATTGCTGCTTTGGTACGGCGAGGGCCTGCTGCAGGGCAATTAATGAGGAGATGATGGATATGAACATACGCTGATAAGTGTTTATGACGTAGATTATCAGGAAAACAGTGTGAGAAGCGATGCGCATCACATTACAAGTTGCTTTAGAGATCCTGCATTCCTTTGACCTAATTTCAATGAGTTGCTGTCTTAATGTTGCTCCACATTTGTCCACTGATTACTGCCTTCTGTGTTTACATCCCATAATGCCCAACTACGGTGGCCATTTTGGTCCGTTTGTTCAGACTGAGGAAACTCAGAGGGAACAGGAGCTCAGTTCGATCTGAAACGAACTAAGACCACCTTCAAAGATGGGTCAAAAAGTGGTTCCTGAACCAGGGTCCACATTCAGACTGAAAATGTGTTCTGGATTTTTGGGGTAAACAAATTTTGGTTCACTTTAAGTGAAGTGTTTGCGCCATATATTAGTACATTTTCTCAATTTCTTTCTTCTCTAACTGTTCGCATATTTTGCAGTCCCCAGTCTGATGGCTGCAGAGCTGCCATGCAAGGCGCTAACCAGCCCACTATAAAGAAAATGAGGTTTGGTGTCTTACCCAAAGACACTGACACATTAGCAGGCAAGGGATGAACCATTTGACCAGAAGCTTTGTGTAAAGCCTCTTTTCCCTTTTAATTCTAAGGAACCATTTTTTCAAAGAAGTTGGATTATCTAGAGCAGAGCTGCTTCAATCCAGTCCAGCTGATTGTTAGTAAATATCAACTTAGGTTAAAATTCTTACAAACAGCATTTAAAATGTAGTGCAGTATTTCTTAAATACAGCTGAACCATGGCAGCTCTCTGGTGTTTCTTTCAAATCGAGAAAAAAAATCTGTGGCACCACTGTTCCACTGTCACCATGCATGTACAGTAAAACTGACAAAACTAAAGCCACATCTGATTACTTTCTCAGCAACATGGAGAGACCAGGTAAATCTTTAGAGTAATCAAGGGGACCTGCACATGTGGAGTTGTGCACATACATTACAGCTCTGCATACCTTCCAACAATCATTAGCTCTTGCTCTGAAGCATGGGGCCTGGCTTTATTGTAGAGGTCCAAAGTGAACAAAGTAGAGCTGCTGTTAAAGATGGAGGTCAGTGAGGACATCAGAGCAGCTAAGATGACTGCTAGCATCAAACCACGAACCCCTGGCAGGTAAAAGAAAGAAGACAAAGAACAAACCAAAAATGTACTGATGTCTGTACTGGGTCAGCCATGAGGCCTATTTATGGTTTAACATGTACGAAACATATCTATTTTTTAAGGAAAGTGTCTAGCAAACATTTTGTTAGAACATCCCCACCAATATGATTGTTGACTTTCCTATTGACCAGATATATGGCTAGGTCATTGTCTGTCTTGTAGTGCTCCAGCACCAACCACCAGAGGGAGTCTTCTCTTGAATACTGATCCTCCACATCTCCACCAGCTTTTTCACCTCATACTCATCAGCCTCAACATTTATTTATGTCCTGTCTGGACTTTGCTCCTTGACAAATATTGTTTTCCCCTGCATTCAATTCTGAGCATTCTTCTGTGATTTGCCTACTCTTCTGTTGACCTTTGCCAGTTTTCATCAACACCCTGTCCTGCTCCTCATTTTATAAATGTAAAAACCAGCAGGCCTGTGTCTGTGTGCAGGGCGCCGTCTGCGTCTGTGTGCAGGGCGCCGTCTGCGTCTGTGTGCAGGGCGCCGTCTGCCGCCGGTATCTTCTTTGGAAAGACAGCACTATTCCTTCAGTGGTGGCACATTTTTGTTGTCTATCAGCTAAGTAGGTGGCTAATGCGCTCATTCAGCATGTTTTGAAACTCAAGATTCTTTTTGTTTTTCATGCCCAGTTCCCCAAACAGGTCTATGGTCATATTCCATGAATCCTGCATCTTCAGCCCAAAATGTGGAATGTTCATAACTTGTTTACTTATGTAAACTCGGCTCTGAGCAAGCATTTAAGCCACATGTGTCAGTAATTATTGTTGGTCAGTGAAAATTGTTAAAAGGTGACAGTTTAATGAGGATGTATGTATGAAAAATACATTGGAGTTTGTGTCAGAACAGTTAAAAGTGGCTTTTGGAATCCTGGCGTTTAAAAGACTTACCAACAGGCATGAGCTCCATCACTAGTTTGGGATAGGCAATGTTTGAACAACCAACTGAAGCTCCACAAACACTCTGACAAACAGCTGGATCCACACAACCAACCTCATCTGCAAACACCAACACAGACCTTAAAAGATTGGCTTCCTAAACAAACTACTAATGAGATGAATGTGTTGGTAACAAACAACACCTGAATTAACCCTTGCCATATTTGCTCTCAGTAAAAGGCCTACAGCAGACTGTAGGACAAAGATTAAGAAAAAACTTTTTTTTTTTAAGAGTCCCTTAAATACTGAGCAATCACCCAGTAAATATGTGAAAAGTAAAGACGTATACCATTTTACAATATACTTGGAATTATGGCGTATAGATATAAATAGTCATGGGGCTGCTGGAGCCAACCCAGTTACGATTGGGTGAAGACGAGTACACCCTAAACAGGTCGCCACACTGCAAAAATCAGCCCCCTAGAAATTAGTCCTAAATTCTTACCGATGGCAGATCTATATACAAGTTAAACAAAATCTGCCAGTGCGGTAAGAAGAAGGCTGTCACAAAAATTTTTATTTTGAGAAAAAAATTCCAGTTGCTGTGGCATGTTTTCTCTAAGAGTATTCTGCTAATGGAACATCTACTGAGAAGACCATTTTTTCCTGCAAAACAGAAAATAATACTTTTTTTTTTTCTTTAAACGAGGATTCTTTTACTTTCTTAATATTCAGTTTTTGCAGTGCAGTCTGTTGCAAGACCACACTCGCATGCATACCTGATGTAACCAATGAACCCTTTTCACATGACGTCTGAAAAATGGTGACATCCCTGCTACTGTCTAAAGTGACTTCTGGTTTGCGAGCTTGATAGATGCACTTTATTTGCCGTCCCACTTGATAAACATTTCTGCTTTTACTTAAAATACTCTCTAAAACAACAACTAAATATAGCATTGGACACAATTGAAATGGTTGTGGATGGCAGCAATGTTCATCTTGGCTGCATGTATTACGGAGGCAAACATGAATTTCCATCAGTTTTTATTCTCGTCACACTTAAAAAACATGAATAAAATCAGGCAAAATATGCATCGTTACAATAATATCTGCTTAAATGAAAAGACTATGATTTCAATTAAATCTCAGATATTTGAGGATTATTCAAATTTGGAATTTGATTTGTGAATGATCTAAGGGAGGAGCCTGAAGTCAGAGATATCGCCATTTTGACTGACATCACAGGAAAAGGGTCTATTAACCTATGAAGTATGTTTTTGGACTGTGGAAGCAAACCAGAGTGAAACTGTACTCTAAAATATAAGAATCTTCTGTGTCTTTTGGGTTCTCCCTTTTGAAATTCTAAAAGTGAATCAGTGACATCCATCTAATTCTATTCCTTGCATTTTCACCCCCCGTGTTCTCCTTAACTATACTAATGACCCATCTTCGGCCATCCTTAAGGCTTTTTCCCTGGTAGCTGCAACCTCAGCATCCTTTTACCAACATGAGCACTGTTCCTCCTCTCCACACAGAAAGGTCTCAGCTGGGATTTGAACCTGGCCTTCTCACAGTTAGGCAAGACTGGTAACCACTACGCCATCATGCGGTCATTTATACTAGTTCTTTAAAATATTTTCAAAGTAATAAACAAGGGTTTTCAGAGAACTTCATTCACTATGTCACAATGTGTATCTTGGTATACAAGTTAACTGTTTACAGGTTTAAATAAACAAACACTCAGTATTTAGGGGACTGAAATGAAGGATTACCAGTTTAGACAGCACACACGGCAGTAACAGCACAGACTGACCTGGGAACAGAGCTCGGCTGATCATCCCAGGCATCACAATAAAGAACATGGGCAGCAGCTTCAGGTAACCTCCTAAAACACTTCCTGCTTTGGCATGAGATAGGGATTTTGCTGACAGAGACCTCTGGACGATGACCTAAAGATCATCATCATGATGTTCATCATAAATATCCCTGTGCAGTTTCCTTTTACTCTGTGGGCACAATCAACTTATGGCAAAATATTACTTAAAGTAAATATAGTAATTTATTTATTTTTTAACACACCAATACATAACATATTTAGTTCCATACCAAATACATGTGTTTGTGTTGTCACCTGATCAGTACACCACACCCAAGTGGCCAGCACTGTAAGTCCAAACACCAGGCCAGGCCAAGGTAGGTCCCCAGACAGCGGGTCTCTGAGCATGTGGAAGGCATCAACACGCGGAAAATGACAGCTGGTGTTTGGAACTGTTACTGATGGAACACTAGACATGTATTGGGCCATGAGACCATCATACCAACCCACTTTGGAGAAAGCTGGAAAATAGAAGGGATAAAACAAGGACTCTGTGGTCTTTGATGGCAGAAGACACTTTATATGTTTTCTCACAAACAGAAATACAAAATATTGTTCCTCAATTAGACAGTCCTCCACTAAACATCACAACAGTAGCTCATACTTCACGCTTGTCTGGAAGTTAATTGGAGACAGTTAAACCCTCAGAGATAAGTCAGCGCCTCATACCTATGAACATAAGTGTGAAGGCTCCTCCCACCATGATCACAGTCTGTAGTGCATCAGTGTAGATGACCGCGGCCAGCCCACCTGCAAATATACCTCCTTAAGTCACTGTGTTAAAGGTTATTATCCTCCAATTTAGTTCAGATCATTCTGATGGCCAGATTCTCTTCATTGTATTTAATGAATGGCTGATCACATTCAGCAAAGGGTCAACACGGGGAAAACTCCCAGTCAAAGATTTGGAAGTAATCTCCAGTAGAACCAAAATCAGTAAAGGTAACCATCTACTGTGACTGTTGAAGTCTGAGAGGAAAGGAAAAAGACAGACAAATGCAGAAATAGTGGAACAAATTTTTGATGAACAAATGACAATAGAGTAATTTAGTAACTTAAAAAAACAAGACAGCAAGAAAACACAATCACTGAAACATCTGTTACAAGAAAAAAAAAAAAAAAAAGACAGTGAGAAAGTGCAACAGCACGATGATGATTTAGACTGTATTTTGGTAATTGTACATTTGTGGACGTAAGTGGCTGGATAGCTCCGTTGTTAACTGCAGGACTGGCACATGGTAAATCAGGGATCGATTCCCAGGGGGTGTGATGACCTGAATCTGTCACAGCAGCAGCAGCCTGCCTGCTGCCAATCAGCTGATTCCCTCCACCTGTGCCTGCTACTATATATCTCTCCCTCTGCCCTTGATTCTCTGCTGCATCATTGCGTTACAGGCTTCCAGAGAAACCTACAGCGGTGTTCATACTCAGCTTTCAACCTGACTGCCAGCGATACTGCTCAGCTGAATCCAGACATCATACTGCCAGCAGCTGCCGTTACATGCCCCTGCCTCTCTCCTGCTCAAATTCCTCCAAAGCCTCGTAAGTCCCCGCGCCTTCTCCTTTTTTGGAAACATTCCCAGACATCCCTGGTGATTTTGTGTTACAAGAACTGGTGTCTAAGCCCCAGGATCCTGAGTTTTGCCACTCCCTCTTGGAGTTCGTTTTCTTCCCCTATCGCCTCTACCTGGAGCCACGCCTTCCTTGCCGTACAGAGGACTCCACTCCTCCTCTTTCCTGCAAGTCATCTCTCTTTACCTCAATCTGCCGTTGATCTCCAAGGCCTGGGGGGAAACTTCTGAGTAAAGACTTTAATAAACCTGTTTTTTCTTCTACTCCTGAGTTTGTCGTATTTTGGGTCCCTGAAGCACATCCTGACAGACTCCAGTGTGGGTCCTTATGCAAGACCCTTCACACAGCTGTACTCTATGGCCACAAAGGGTCCCAGGGTCAGGGAAACTGGGTCTTCCTGTACTAGTCTCCAGCCCGGATAAAATGCAGGGTTTTGTCAGGATGAGCATCTGGCGTAAGAGCTTCTGCCACACTGTGCGCATCAGTGAAAGCTGATTTGTTGTGGCGACCCCGGAGGGGAAATGCAGAAAGACGATCAATTATATATTTGCGAATGTGATGTCAGGGTCCTCTGACAGCCGATAAGGAAAAGACGGCAAATCCCATCGCTTGGAATCCCCCATCCTATTCTTGGGTTGGTATTTCTATTCAAAAAAACCTTTCGGATTAGACCAAATAGTTTTAAACCTAGTGTTAAAGATACTACACAAAAAACATAGTTCCACAAAAACAGCCTAATAGCCAAAGGTTCAGCTCAGTTTTAGTTTTGAAGTGTGGGCAATTTTAAGAACCAGGAAGGCAGAAGGCCAGGAGAGTAGTGCTCTGTATGAAAATATGGGCCTATGCATTCATTGGTGATAAAATTGAGCTTTTCTCACTAAAACTGAATTTGTTAGCAAAATTCTTTTAAAACGTATTCTGCTTCAACTAGCAGCCAATAAATGTTCAAATGGATGAAATGCACCACTTCTGCCAATTTTTTTTCTAATCTCTGGCTGCAGCATTTAGGACAGACTGAAGGGTTTGTAGAGAGGTTTTATGACAGAGCGATGGTAAAAGATTTACAATCAAAATATTCCGCACACAGTGTTGGGTAAAAAAGATTTTTAACCTCAATAGGATGCCTGTGGTTAAAGGTAAATAAATTAATATATTTAAAGCCATAACTTTGTGCGAGGTATGAACATGGTTCAAGACATCAAATGGCTTCATCTGAATTCAGACAACAGTGTGAAAAATGACACAAATAAAAAGCGTATACTTATATAACTTCATTGAAGGACCAAAGCACTTCACAGTCACGGTCCCATTCACACAATGATAGTGGCTCCACTGCCAAACGCTGGTGCCAACCTTCCATCAGAGGCAATGTGGGGTTCAGTGTCTTTCCCAAGGACACTTTGACACATGGGCGAGGTGGGAATCAAAGCTGCAATCTTCCGATCAGAGAACAACCGCCTTTTCCACTGAACCACGGCCGCCCCCAATTTGAATGCTCGAATTAAAAAATAAATCAAGACTATGGTGAAAACAAGCACTTTATAGTTATATTTGCAAGTTTTTACAGCATTGTGCACCTGGAAAAAAACATTTACAACAAAAATTAAACCCCTTTGACTCAGGCACAGGGTGGGAATTGAGCCTGCAATCTTCTGATCAAAGGTCGACCGCCCTACCGCTGCACAACAGTTGCCCCTTACAACATATGAGGCCTATGCCTTCTCAAAGTCAGATGTGGAAAATACTGGTACATCTATATTCATCTCTATCAAACCGGAAACTGAGCCAGTATTTTGAGAACACAAAGATAAATGCCTCCATGTTTATTTTAGCTGACCCTATGTATTCTTTTACAATGAATTACACCAGTCTCTCTCTCTCTCTACGTCTGCCTTTTGTGCACAGTTCTGCGCTGCTGCAAGTCTACCGAACTATACACCCCTCCACCCTAACCCCCGACCTCACGGGGCGCATTAAGCACAAAACTCAAATTGTCATGTGCAGCTTAGAGAGAAAAATTAAGTAAGTTAGAGTAAATTGTTGTAGAAAAAACATCTCCCAAGAAGGAGCCGGCTCTTATCATTCACACCAAAGAGCGGCTTTAGAGTGGTTTCATTCATAACCAACACATCAGTCCACAGGGCGGATCTCTGCTCTGCTGATCACCTGCTGCTCCATGGAGATGACAGGACTCCTTTTTTTTTTTGTCTTATCTTTGAGCCCGTTTAGAAAGCACTGTGACTGCAACAAAAAGGGCATGTCGGTATTTTGACCGATCCCCAACTCTGTGTGCACATGCATGCGCACCTACGTTTTTTTAATTGATCTCCGTTTTGTTTCATCTAACCGAGAGAAAATGTCAGAGCCTAAAAAATCAAAGTAACAAGGGTTTCAATAGTCCAGTAATTGTAATTGATTACCAACATTTGAACTGTAATTTGTTACGTTACTCTGTTACAGAAGTAATTCAATTACAGTAATTTGTTACTTTGTAATCCATTACCACAACACTGAACACACAAATAAAATTAGACTATTTTCTCGCCATTCAAAACCACAAACTCATTCTCTGTCATTTTGAGACAGGAACTAGTTGATTTTAAAGCCGCTGTGGGTAGAGGATGAGATCTACCCAGAACACCTGAAATATCTAGAAGCTGTGGAGCTATCTTGGTTGATGCATCTTTGCGGCTTCTAATGGAGGTCGGGGCACTGCCTCTGGATTGGTAGAGCTGGATGGTGGTCCCTGTTTTCAAGGAGTCCTTGTAGCTCCAACTACAAGGAGATCACATTGCTCAGCATCCCTGGGGTAGTCTACTTGAGAGTAGTGGTGAAGAGTATTCGGTTAATAGTCAAGTCTCTGATTCAGGAGGGACTTGTTTGTGTGTGTTTATTTTGCTCCAGTCAAAAACCAAGGATCAGCTTGACGTCGTACACAGTTTTCAAGGGTAATCGGGACTTTGCCCTTCCATTACATGCCACTGCATGTAATGGAAGGGCAAAGTCAGACCACTGTCTGTGGTTCTGTGCGGTGGGACGTTAACCAGCTATTTGAACCTCTGTATGGACACCACGATGCCTGTCAGGACTGATAAGTGCCACCAGTAAGGTCAAGGCTGTTCTGAGTGAGAGAGAGCATTCAGAGGAAGGGACCTTGTACAGACCCTTATGTGTCCATCTTCCCAGTTCTCATCCATCTCCCTCCCTCACTCCATGATTTTTGCTTCCATGCTTTCATCACTCTGCCCCCTTCCTGTACTGCTGACCAGGTAAGGTCTGAATTGGAAAACCTCCACAGATAAGATTCAGATCAGGTATCCCAAGGTCTGTGCAGTAGAACTGAATGGTTTATAACCTGTCTTAGCCTGGAGATTGTTGTTTCCACAATAAAAACATTTTGCATTATTCCTATTACAAAGAAGGTTCAGAATTATGACTGAGTTTGTTTAGGTTTAAAGTGTATGGTTTTCAGTTCAGTTTTATCAGATGTTGTTGTAACCTCATTGGTTCCTCCCTAGGTCTCACACTCTAATCATATTTGAGTTTTAATGTTTTTTGTAATCTTTTCAGCCAGGTCCTCATCTCTTTTTATGTGTCAACAACCTGAGAGTGACTAGTCTTTTGGCCCAGCAGCCACACCCGGAGAACATTTGTGACCCTCTCTATTTTGAAGATGCTACTCTCTGTACCACTGATTCCTCAGACTACAGCTGGCCATTATCATTGGAAAGTTAAGACAATAAGACTTTAGTGGAAAGAGCTGGACTGAAATGAATTGATTGATAAAATAAATATACAGGGGTCCCTCGTTTGTTGTGGAAGATTCTTAAAATAACCTACAATTAGGTGAAATCCATGAAGTAGGATTATAGATGTCTAAGGGCATAAACTCCTCACTATACTCTTTATACACTTTTTTAGACAGACATGAACATTTTCACACTTTCCTCTCTTGTTTAAACTCTCAAAGTTCAAACCAAAATAAGATCAGTTTTCTAATGAAAACAAAGATCTGATCACGATAAAAAATGTGTGTAACTGTGGTAAACTGAATGCATTGTGTAAAGGAGACACAGCACAGAGGATGCTGATTGACAGGGTCTACAGTCAGTCAATCAGGACTCCGAACACAAGGCACTGTAAACACAAATAAGGTGTGAAGAAAATCACAGAAGAAATGAAACACAAAAGAACGAAAGAAAATCAGTGAAAGAGCAAGAGACCACTGTACCAACGATACAGGGAAAACTGTACAGCCTACAAGCTTTATCAACTTCTGAAAGCTATTCTAACTCCTACATATCTGAATTTATTTCAGGCTATGAAAAGAAAAGAATCCCATACATTTTTATTTTAAAGTAGAAGCTAAACTAAAGTAAGTTTGGAGCAGATGCATATTTGCATCAATACAGGGTGAATATGAAAGCATTTGTGTGTGTGTGTGTGGGTGTGTGTGTGAGTTTGTACCTGCCACAGTGTAAGCAGCAGTTACCAGCAAAAGCACACCTGTGGATAAATAAAGGTTCCAACCAAAAGACACCTGGATGAATAACGCACCTGAGAACATATCAGTCTGAACACACAAACAAAACACACATGCACACACAAACATATCTTTTTTTGTCACTTATGTTCAGTTTCATTAGGTCACACAGATTTGTTTGACAGATATGCGTTTGTTCGTGTCTTACGGAAATTTTTGTGAATATGTAGAGGATGAGGGATAGGACCGACATGTATATTCGAATCCTTCGACCTCCAAAACGTTTGGCCAAGTATTCGGGCATGGTGACCACACCAGCAGAGATGTAAACAGGGATAAAGATCCAACCCAAGGCTACCAGAACCCATGCTGCCTGCACACATGTACACACAAATAAGGATGGGGTAGAACAGGAAGAGCGTGGCATGAGTCACACTTTAACCAAACCATAACTTTCTTTACTGCAAGCACACTGCTTTGTTGGACTGTGGACCGAAATTTAGATCAGCCAATCATGATTTGGAGCCGCTTAAGTTCAAACTGAGCGTCAAAAGGTTAAAGTAAGAGAATTAAAAATAGATGTGACGTTTTTGTCAAACAAGAATTCATTGAGTCCCAGAAACCTTCAATCTTTCTACACAAACATGTAAACAATTCTCCAACAAAGTGTGAAGCAAGAAGAATGTTTAGAGTGAAAAATATGAGGTAAAGAAACTGTCAAAAAGAAATGCATTCATAAATACAAAGTTGTGCACAAATTTAGATTTTGTTCACAACTTTGCAGAAAAATTATGAATACTTTTAGGTTTCACATGTCTGTTTTGAATCCAACTTTTGTTTTGAATATAAATTTCTCCTGTTAAATCACTGTCAAAAATACGTCACGGTGTCACAGACATAAACATCGAGTCCCGGAGCATCGATTCTTCCAACTGCGCATGTGTGATAAAGTTTATTTATTAAAATAAAATAGAACTTTTATGAATTTTATTGATCAAATAATGAGAAATTATCTTGATAGCCACAGCTCTGTAGAAAAGTAGATAAAAAAGATCCATCTCCAGCCTCATTTTCTGGTTTTCAGGCTCCAACAGCCGATGGTGTAAACAATGCAGCAGGGGGTCATTTTAGAACCAGAAGTGATAGAAAACAGCCTAGAAAGACGTAGCAGACATACGACTGCACTCATTCAGTGTAAAATAAAAACATGTCTGCTGAAATTAGTTGATAATCAGAGGATAACAAAACCAAAACGGCTAAGCTAACTTGGAGCTAAAGTATGGTAACGGGCAGCCGACTGTTGCGGCAAAAAAAACAAACAAAAAAGAAAATTAAAAAAGTCAGCAGATCAGAATAAACAACTGTCTTTCTGTTTCTAATTTTTAATTTAAACTATTGTTACGGTCGGCTGCCAGTTAGCCTACTTTAGCTCTGAGTTAGCTTAGCTGTCTTTGTTTTTTCCATCCATTTTCTTAACCCGCCATCTCCACGGTGCTGCCAGAACCTGTGGCGGGTGCAGCCGCCCCTCCTGTCCCGGGTTGCTGCCCGGCTAAGCGGGGATCCTTTATGCTAATATGCCGCTGCTGGCCGGTGTTGTGCCGAGGTACGTTCCCTCTGCCAGAACCATGTTTGAGACTGGGGACACAAATTCTGGAAGGAGAAACGAATCTATGCACACAACGGCAGCAGCAGAGAGACAGCAGAGAGACAGGGATCCTCTGCCGCCTGCTCGGGCGTTTTTATTTTCTTTAATCATTCTCTTATTAACATCTCTGTTTTTGACACCACTTCCGGGTCCGATTCATTCTTTTTATGCTCCACTGATGTCGCCTGGGAAAAAAAATAAAATAAAAAAAGCAGCAGGACTTGGCTATTATCTTTTTTTTCCAGCAGAGCTGGATAATTGGGAAAGATAATTTTCCTGCCAGGGGATCAATAAGATTCTATAAAGTTTAATTCTATCATGCTCATTCAGTTGAATCTAAAAGTTGGATTCAGGTTTTTTTCTGCAAAGTAAATAATAATAATAAACTTTGTATTTATGCAGATAACTTTTTCTTTATAAATACATTTTTTTTCTTTATGAATAAGTTTCTTTTTACAGTTTCCTTACCCTATAGAAAACTGTTATGTTAACATTGTAGTTCAGGGGAGGATAATCTGATTAGCCCAGACACTTAAAAGTAGAAGAAACTTCAACAGGCAGCGATCACAAAAGCATCTTTAACCTAATTATTTTTGATGAAAAAAACTCCTTTGATCAGTAGATTGTTTTCTGGGATTTTTTTAGTATTTTAATTTTGTGAAAAAATTCAGAGTCAATCCTCAGTCACATTATGTTGAGTGAACAGATTCTTACATTCCATTCAAATCCTCCAACAGCGATGCCTCCGGCAGCTCCGGTTCCTGCTAGGCCAATGAACAAACCGCTGCCAACATTACTGGACATGAGGGACGCACCGATCTGCAGAGAAAACCCACATCAGGCAAAAATGAAATAGTTGACATGAAGAAATGGATGCCCATGTTCTGTCTATGGAGTCTCTTCAGATTTAGATCAGTGGTGTCAGAGTCAGGCCTCAGCAGCCAGCATCTTGCTGGTTTTTAGAAACCCATGCTTTTCTGCTGCTGATTACAAGGATATGATGTGTTTTACTAGTAAAAAGCTTTGCCAAGTTATTTGGGAAACATGATAGACACTGGCCCTCGAGGCCGGGGCTTTGACACCTGTGCAATCGGGGGACATGTTCATATGTTAAGCATCCAAGCTATTGGGCCCTGTAAACATATTCAAAATCAGTTAGAGCCTTCAATGGCACATAATGCACACCACAAAAATGCAGTGACAGCAAAAGACAAACTTCAAATTGATGTTGCTTGTCGCAGGAGAACCATCTAGACATAACAAAACCCCTGCTTTTGGTTGCGAAACCACACCTAAAAGGCTTTCAGACCATATCCTGCATTCTGTGTTCCAGGGTCATGTAGTTGCAACTTTGAGCCAGAAGAAGTTTTTATCATCACTTGACTACAAATAAATGTCATTAGATTGAAGGCTTTAGCAAATGCTGGTTAGAACCTCACTGATTCGGATCTGCTTAGTAGTTGGAGATGAAAATGTTTGTGGGAAATAACTCAAACTATACATGTAGAATTAGATAACTTTTATGATTAGGCTCCTCTTGTTAATGTTAGTTAACATGTAATTAAACATTATTTAACATTGAATATAGTGTCATTACTAAGTGTATTCAAGTTTACAATCTTAATATTTCAAATTGAGCTCAAACTTGCCTAATAGCTAAGCTGGCTGCTGATTCACGTCCATGTGATTTAGTTAATGAATAGCATGCAGTCCCTTCAGTACCCTGCGGGTGGCGATATCGTTTAATCCCCGCAACAAACCAACCATGGTGAAGTAAAGATGCGGGTCCTTTATGCGCAATCACAGTGTAACAAGTAACTACAAGTGTCTCTTCAAATGTAGTGGAGTAAAGAGTACAGATATTCAATCAAAAATGTAGTTGAGTAGGGAGTAAAAGTTGCTTATATTTTTGATACTCAGTACAAGTACAAAGTAGCCAAAAATGTGCTTAAGTAAAGCAACAATGTCCATTTACTCAGGTACTGCGCACCACTGCCTGTGGTAAGAAAAAACTCGTAAAAAAAAAAACCTGATTCGGGGGAAAAAAACAAGAACCCTCAGGAATGTCCACATGAAGGAGAGATCCTCTCCCAGAACGGACAGACGAAGTGCTGGAACTGTAGAAGAAGAATTATCTTATCTACTCTACAACCACATGTTTGAATAAGCTGGGAGTACAAGACAAGCCAGGGGTGAGGTCCACGGCGAAAGACAGGAGCACAGACGATCCACCTGGAAACTCTCCTGCTCCAATACGCACACCCACGTTATGCAAGGTGGGCGGGGCCACTGATCTTCTGTCCCCTGCTGTCATAGACCAGTCTTTTAAATGTAGTTTCTGGAGTTTTGCATGGATTTTTTTATTCTTTTGCTTTTATATTGCTCGTGGCCCATTTTTTATGTTTTATATTCCTTGTGGTGCATTTTTTAAATAGTTTAAGCAACTCTGGCTATGAATATTAGAATGATGAGTCTCAGCTGTGAGCAGACCAACCTGCAGGACACACCCCCAGAAGCCGGGGGAGGGACGAGATGAAAGGACCTCTAAGAGGATCAGACTGGGGCAGAAGGGAAAGACAAAGTCCTGGAGGATCCGGAGGATCGAGGGCGAACCAGACGACCGCTGCTACGGCAAGTAGTGACGTGCTCTGGGCCTGCCTCGTCACCCAGCTCCTAAAAGACCTTTGCCGGTTGCTGTTTTTTTTTTTTTTTTAAAACGCTCTCTGGTACAGAGCAATGAAACAATGTGGATCAAAGATCCTAAATTTTAGTCCTCCACTGTATTCATTTATTTTTCTTTACTATTCCTCAGCCTCAGCTACCACTGCTGTCTCGCCTTCGGTGGGAGTCTTGGTGTGGGGGTGACCATTCCATCTTCCACCACAGTAGAACACAACACTCACCTGAGCACAGGTGTCAGCTCACCTTTGCACTGACAGTATGCATGACAGAATGACGGAACGAGATGCGTGATGGAAGGATATGTTTGACGTGTGTGTGTTTGCCTAAGTACGTGTGTGAGCTGTAGTTGTATTGTGTACGTGTTGACATGAGTGTGTGTAAAGATTTATGGAGCCAACAGGTATGTTTGTAACATTTGAGTGTGTGTCTGTGGACAGGCCCTGACCTTTAGACTAACCTCTACGTCTGTCAGGAACAATGATAAATCTGCATTTTGAAAAGAAAGTTGGCTCTTGTTGTAACTATACCCCCGCATACTTTATTAATCATCCTCTAGCTTCTTCACCCCTTTTTTTTTTATCCTTATCCCCCATTTCTAACATCCCACTCTCTCCTTCTCTTTCCATCTGGTCCAACAAGAAATGTATTTAAATGCAAATATAAATAAAGTTTAGCCTCAAATACAAAAGGGGTTCATACAAATATACACCTCGTGCGTCAGAAGACTCACAACTCCCTACCGTAACATCTACCCAACACAAGAGGCCTTTAACTCTAATTTGTTTGTTCACCTGTTGGACAGGACAAGTAAAGACAAAAAAAAAAAAACTATGCAACCAAGAAAAGGACTGAAATTCAAGTACTCACAGGCCACCAGGTCATTGAACGGCCAGCCAAAAAGTACCCGCCCACAGTGGTTCGATTGGCTCGGACCGATGCCTGTGAAGGACGAAGGTCAACTTCAGATCAGCACAAAACACTGGTCCAGTCACGTTTTGATTTCATTATGAAACAAAACTTATGTCCTTATGTCGCATTTGGAAATGATGACAGAGAAGAGTTCAGTGGTTTTCTACAAATAACCACTTTCCATAAATAACAGATTTGATGCGATTTCTGGAGCGCAGACTGGTCCTTCCTGATTTGCAACTTGAAGCAAATAGATTCATGAAAAGAAGATCAACAAAGGCAAGTACACTTGTGCTTCGTTGAGTATTTCTGTTGGGACACTGGTTTTTGGTATGAAATTTTGCTGCTTAATGGAGCAAAATAAAAATATTACAAGTCCCAAGGATTTATTTACAGAGAACATCACTGAAACCATGAACACAGGGGACAGTGAAAATTCACAAATCGAGCTGACACAGAGCTCAGAGAGGGTTCTTTAAATGCAGAGGGGCCTGATTTGTAAACTGCAGGCAACTGACTGCTCCAGAGGATCACCTGGAGAATGGGTGGAGTCACAAGCAGCCTGAACATCAGTGGCGTTGTTAGGCTTATTTTATCCTCTGCCCTCCTGTGATACAGAGAAAACATATGACTACAGTTTTTCAGAGCGTCTAACTTTAAACCCTGCATTTTTTTTCCCCATTAACCCATTAAAGACCCACTCCAATGAAAATCAAGTTTTTGGCGTTTTTAACATATTCTTCTGGCATTTTTTTCATGATGGAGGACATTTATAAAATTATTTGAGATTAAAAATTTGTTTCTGACCATTTATTTTTTTCAAATTGTGATGGATCAGGAGCAGATTAAAACCCACATTTTGAAAAAGTTTAGGTTTGTGAGAAAACAACTGCCATGGTGGGCCAAAGTCTCCCTGCTCCGCTCCAATACTGATACATCCAACTCCAGACATGAGGATCCATTAACATCTCAATTTTCCTCGTCTGAGCTGCCACGTGGCTCAAAACTGCAGGGGAGAGCAGGGTAAGTTGTGCCAAGCTCTTATTGTGCTCTTATTTAAAAAAAAAAAAAAACAGAAGAATGTGATTTGACCACACAATTTGGAAGAGGCAGATTTTTCACTCAGCCTCCAAAGAAGGGAGACGGGTGGTTTGAGAGGTAAGCCCTTGTTGGTTCAAAAAAACAAGGTTTTCCCTCAGAAAGTAAACTTTTAAGTTCAAGGCTTTTTCATTGCAGTGTGTGAATAATCATATATAACTTTGAAAACAGTTCATACACGTTTTAGTGCTTTAGTAGGCTACATCACGAGTTGATGCAGTTAGCAAGATGCTAGGTTTAAACAGCCGGGCTGTGTGGTTTTTTTTCAAAATGGTGGGATTAGGGTAAATTGTGACAAATGGTGTGGGGTAAGTTGTGCACTGGCACAACTCTGGCAGACTTTAGACAGACCTGCATATGTACTGGCTTTAGCAGCGGGACACGTCTGACACTGAAACTGAGTCCCTGGCGGCACAGTGTGTTACTGATGGGAGCCTTTGTTACTTTGGTCCCACTTCTCTGCAGGTCATTTACTAGGTCCCCCCGTATGGTTCTGGGACTTTTGCTCATCATCCTTGTGATCATTTTAAGAATGGTGAGCAAAAGTTGATGGAACTAGGGAGATTATCAGTGGTCTTGTATGTCTTTCATTTCCTAATAATTGCTCTCACAGTTGATTTCTTCACACCAAGCTGCTTTACCTTATTGCACGTTCAGTCTTCCCAGCCTAGTGCAGGTCAACAATGTGGTTTCTGGTGTCCTTAGACAGCTGTTTGGTCTTGGCCATAGTGGAGTTTGGACTGTGAGTTTTGAGGTTGAGGACAGGTGTCTTTTACATAGATAACGAGTTCAAACAGGTGCCATTAATTCAGGTAACGAGAGCAGGACAGAGGATCATCTTACAGAAGAAGTTACAGGTCTGTGAGAGCCAGAAATATTGCTTGTTTGCATGCAATAAAGTACTTATTTTCCATCATAACTTGCAATGTTTTTTTTTAAATCAGACAATGGGATTTTCTGGATTTTTTTCTCAGTTTGTCTTTCATTGTTGAGGTATACCTGTGATGAAAATGCCAGGCCTCTCTCTTCTTTTTAAGTGGGAGAACTTACACAAATGGTGACTGATTAAATACTTTTTTACCACACTGTACATTTTCTATAGATTTTTTTTCCTGCTTATATATAGCATTATCATTTGTGAGATTTAGAAAATCTGTTGTACTTCAAATATTAATGGCACAATTTACCCCAGTGTCTTTTGTCTAATGGTACAACTTACCCCATGCTGGGGGCAAGTTGTACCACAAAAAAACTATTTTTGAAAATAGTCAAATAATCAAAATAATCCAAAAACTATATTTCTCCAAAAGTTTATTTAAGATCCAAAGTCATTGTCATACATAGATCATACATACCCATAATTTACGTGCGGGCATTTTTGTTGCTTTAGAGGTACTTTATGTAAAAAATGGCACTACTTACCCCGCTCTCCCCTACAACTAGATATCTAGAATATGCTCGCCATGCCTTGCTAATGCTATCTTGGGATTGTGAGGGTCTGTAAGATAGCAGGAAACAATGTAAAAAAAAAATAGGGATACTGGGATATCAATGTAGGATTACTTCTGCACTGCAGTAGTCCAGCCCATAAACCAGATGAACATTTCCAATGAACTCCTGCCTTCGGAAAATGCATCTTAAAAAACAACACAGGTTTCTTTATTTTGGCTAAAAACAGCAAAATCATAATGAAAAGACCACTGGGAAACATTTGACAATATAAAAAATATAGTGACGTAAGTAATTGTCAGGAGGCTGGTTAGTTTTCAAAATATTTAAAAAATAGAATGCTTCTCTTTTTACATAACATCTTTTAGCAATGATAGACTAATATTTCCTTAACTTTATTGAGGTATGCATAAATGTAATACCTAAAATGGTCACTAGCTGGACCAGAGCAAAGTGAGCACAGGTTTTTTATAGAAAACCCCTTTTTTTTTCATTATCTATGTCAAGAAGATTTTGTTTTCACCAGGGTCTGTTTGTTTGTTGGCAACTTGTCACCGGAAGTTATGGACAAATTTTCACCAAATGGGTAAAGGAATAATTGGTTATATTTTGAGAGTGATCCAACATCACTTTGCAGACCCTGGAATTTCTGTAAAGAATTCCTCATCTTTACCTCTCCAGCCACAGGACACATTTTTTTTAAATTGAAAATTCCTTTAATTTTGTCATTGATACAGCAAAGAGGATATTTTCATTAAGAGGGCGAGACAACCATCCTAATTGGATAACAGTCAAAAATGTGTCACAGTTTGTCCAATCACTGTAGTAGCCTAATAGCCACTGTGTGAGGTAGATAATTACTATTTTTATGTGATTTTATTTTTTTATTACCAATGATCATCTGACTGCTATTGCATAAGAGAACAAAAACAGACACTCAAATACAATTTAAATGAATTCAATTAAGTTCAATTTTATTTATATTGACCAATCTTACAACATAATTTTCTAAGTGAGCTTCATATCGATATTTATACAGACAAACATCAAGACAGTTATAAAATTTGAACAGTAGCTGATTGTTAAACTAAACTAAACAGACTAAACTAAACAGACTAAATTAAGCTGGGCATACTTGCCATTAGACCCTCCTTCTTGGTAAGGAAAAGCCAAAAAAAAATTATTTTGGGGGAAAAAAAAGAAACTTCCGTGATATCCACATGAAGGATGGATCCTCTCCCATGATGGACAGGCTAGGTCGGTGTATCATGATTTCAAGAATTACCACCAGAATGCATCATAATTTTGATAAATCCTCTATTGAGGCATGTGTAGAACATTGTTAGTACCTTTCTATTTATGACATAAAACCCCACAATGGTCCCTAAAATAACGTAAAAATGGAAAAAGTAAAACCATATTGACATTTCTGTTTAAGTTTTTTACATTGACAATGCAATGTTCACATGTTTCTGTTTGTTCTGAAAGAATAATAAAAGCCACATGTCTTCAGTTATCAACAGTAAAAGTGCACTGGGACTGAAAGGGTTAATCCTGGGTTGGAGCTTTGCTGCAGAGCCAATAGGAGGACTTTTTCTCAAGCACTCCTCCACATGAGCCTTCTGAAACACTAGTTAACTAGCTAACATGTAGTTTTTCACTCTTACAAGGATGCACTAGTTAACTAGTGAGAAGAAATTGTGCCAACTAGTTAACTAGTGGGCTTTTTGCAGTGCACTAGTTAATTAGTGCCATTTTTCTGTCCCACTAGTTAACTAGTAAGACTTAAATATGCCTCACTAGTCAGCTAGTTAACATTTTGCATGTCACTAGTGAACTAGTGCAATATTTTGGTGACACTTGTTAACTAGTGAGCTTACAGGACCTTTACTAGTAAACTAGTAGAAAATTTGCAAATAACTATTTAACTAGTGGCTTTTTTAGATTGACACTAGCTCACTAGTGAGCACAATTTAGTATATTGCTTTATACTATAGTGCCCAATGGTGAACTAGTGCACACTTTTAAAGATTACTAGCTAACTAATTCAAATTTTTTGCTGGTACTAGTTAACTAGTTGTACTTTTGGCATTACTAGTAAGACTTTAAACTTTAGACTTTAAACACAGCTTTTTAGAAGACAAAAAATAACATAAAGAAGAAATCTACGAAATCATTCGAGCATAAACAATTCTTCCTCATCAACCAAACAGCAGTGTAGCCAGTCTTCAAAGAAAATTAAGAAGCGTGTGCACGTTTTTCATACGTACAGTGTATTAGGGATAGAAAACATCTCTCCTTGCCTGCAACAGCAATCTTTTAAAAATGACAAACCCATGAGCCCGTTACAGTGAATCACTAAATGTGCCAGGGATTCAGGCGATGCAGTTACTTGCCCAGATGCCAGTCACCATGACAACAATGAAGTAAACGACCACCACAGCTATGTCAGCAGCATCCACATTTCCATGGTCACCAGGCGCTGCCGTGGTGAAACCAGGGGAGGCCGTACCTGTGTCAGAAATGTTGTGTTGGTTATGGATTGTTTTTTTACAGTAGATTGTTTTTATTTTCTACATATCACAGTTTTCTCAGCTAGACTCCCATTGTCAGGTGAGCGGTTCTGCTGACTCTGGAAGAGAGTGGAACTTCTGATCATTTCCTGCTGGGTGATAAAATGTCAATGAAAATTCGAAAAGGAAAAGGTAATAAAACCGAAATATTAAAGAGAAATGATTCTCATCTGATTCACCAATCCATGCATGTATTCCATCCAAAAATAACCTCTGAGGTGTTGAACCATCCAGCTTCTAGAACATGAATGATGGGCTAATGTCTGGCTTTGTCCTTCCCCTTAAAGAGTTTGTACTAGGCTGGCTTTTGAAACAGGCAGCATTTATGCTTATGTTGTCTTAAAACATTTCATGTTTAATATCAACTATCTATCCATCAATCCATCCCATTTTCCAAGCCTGCTTAATCCTGTTCAGGCCACAGGATTGCTGCCACTGTTGGGCGTCGGGCAGGGTACAACCTTGACAATTTGCTGGTCTAGTGGAGAGCCACACACCAACGCCTCACATTCACACCCAAGAGACAAGTTAGAAGTACACTTTTAGTGACTATCATAAAATGTTTTGATCGGTTGTGTGAAATGTAGCACTTGGTCTAAAAGAGCAAGAAATCCATTGTCTGCAGCCATGAGGAGATGGTTACTTTCAGCAAAGTTGTTTGACTTCTATGACATGCTCTAAATCCTGACGGAAACTCCTTAAAGATTATTCATGTTCAAAATCTCAGTTGAATTGTACTTTTTCTCAAAACCTTTTGAAACAAGAATGAAATTAGATAAATGCCTGAAATGAACTAAAACTGAAAGATCTACTTTATAACAGGTCTGAAAAGTGACACGTGGTAAAACACATTTGTTATATTATCAAATCCAACTTTATTTATAAAAAGTGCTTCTTACAGTGTTTTGCAAAATTATTCATACCCCTTGAACTTCTCCACAATTTCTCACATTTTGACCACAATCAGAAATATATTTTATTGGAATTTTATGTGAAACCCAACACAAAGTGGCGCAAACTTGTGAAGTGGAAAGAAAAGTATACAAGAGTTTAATTTTTTACACAAAAAATATTCAATATTTTACAAATAAAAAACTGAAAAGTTCAGTGTGCAAAAGTATTCAACCCCTTTTCTCTGAGTTCATCCATTTGTCTTCAGAAGTTGCTTGTCATTTCATCTCAGTATCCAAATCCAGCTGTTTAGTGACAGTCTCTGTGGTTTGTCAAGAGAATATTGGGGAGAAAACAGCATCATGAAGTGTAAGGAACACACCAGACAAGTCAGGGAGAAAGTTGAGGAGAAATTTAAAGCAGAGTTAGATAGAAAAAGATTTCCCAAACTTTGAAAATCCATGAACCACTGTTCAGTCCATCATCCACAAATGGAAAGAGTTTGACACAACTACAAACCTACCTAGACATGGTCGTCCACCTAAACTAACAGACCGAACAAGGAGAGCACTGATCAGAGATGCAGCCAGGAGGCCCATGGTGACTCTGGATGAACTGCAGAGATCTACAGCTCAGGTGGAGGAATCTGTCCATAGGACAACCATCAGTCGTGCACTGCACACATCTGGACTTTATGGAAGAGAGGCAAGAAGAAAGAAAACCACAAGAAGTCCTGTTTGCAGTTTGTCATAAACCATGAGAGTGACCCAGCAAACATGTGGAAGAAGGTGTTCTGGTCACATGAGACCAAAATGGAACTTTTTGGTCTAAATGCAAAGCACTATGTGTGGAGGAAATCTAACACTAACATCACTCTGAACACACCATACCCACTGTCAAACATGGTGGTGGCAGCATCATGCTCTGGGGCTGCTTCTCTTCAGCAGGAACATGGAATCTGGTTAGAGTTGATGGGAAGATGGATGGAGCCAAATCCAGAGCAATATTGGAGGAAAACCTGTTGAAGTCTGAACAACACTTGAGACTGGGGCGGAGATTCACCTTCCAACAGGACAACCACCCTAAACATAAAGCCAAAGCTACAATGGAATGGTAAAAATGAAACGGATTCATGTGTTGGAATGGTCCAAAGTCCAGACCTAAATCCAATCCAGAATCTGTGGAGAGATCTGAAAACTGCTGTTCACAAACGCTTTCCATCTAATCTGACTCAGCTTGAAGTGTTTTGTAAGGAAGAATGGACAAAGATTTCAGTCTGTAGATGTTCAAAGCTGGTACAGACAAACCCCAAAAGACTTGCAGCTGGAATTACAGTAAAAGGGGGTTCCACAAAGTATTGACACGGGGGGGCTGAATACTTTTGCGCACTGCATTTTTCAGGTTTTTTTTTTTTTTTTTGTAATATAAAAAAATGGGTGTGCCCACCAAGACCAAGACAGCAATGGAGTCTATTCCATAGCTGCAATGTTGGACCCCAGTAAGGGCAACAACTGCGGGAGCACCACTGACCAAGCCCACAAGACCACAAAGGATCCCCTCAAGGAAAAATGGGGGTTAAAATAGCTGAAAATTATATATCTATATGTAAATTTAAAAAAATCAGCTGGTAAGATTATCTAAAAGCGATATTGGGTTCTGAGCCTCTTCTTAAAAACCTCCATGGGGTCCCTGGGGCCCCGAGGCTTTCCGACAGGCTGTTCCAAAGGTGAGGACCATTGTGGCAGAACAAAGTCTCACTGTAACTATTGCTCCTCACAACAACGAGAGGGCCGGTGCAGGACGACCTCAGGGTCCATGAGGGCTCATAATTTAAAATAAGATCATTGAGATAAAAAGGCCAAAGACCATCAAAACATTTAAAAACCAGGAAACTTAAAATCAATCCTGAAACGCACAGAGAGCCAATGCAGCGATTTTAAAATGGGTATGATGTGTTTCTGCCCCCTGGTCCTCGTCAGAACTTGAATTCTGTAATAGTTGTAGGCCAACTAAAGATTTTTTGGGGTAAACCAGAAAGCAGGGCACTATTCAAAACACCAATATGTATAATTCTGTTAAATTGAAAGCAAATGTTGCATAAAGGCAGGATTAGCTCTTGGTTTTTAACTTTACAATAGCCACAAGTGCAAGAGAAATTTAAATTAAAATGCTGCAACTCCCAGTTCTTTTTGTCAGATGTGTATGTAATGTACATAATGTGATTTTTTTGTTTTTAACATACTGCTACCTGTGTCACATTACAGATACAGCGTAACACCTCTTGCAAATGGCTCTGTACACAGTGTCTGGAGATGGATAAAGCCACACTTCAGACGGCTGAAACCTCTGACTGGAAACACAAGGCAGCTAATACTTAATGTAGGTCAGGTATTTAGTCCAGTACTGATAAAATAATGATGACACATAAGAAAAACAAGGACAGAAGTTAATTTTTAATCTAAACTGTCAGAGAAAGGTGTTCCAAAGAGAATGCTTATGTGACGTTCATGGATGAAGTTTGGATCAGTGTCAGCAGGAGAAATTACTAATCTCTGTCACAAGGGTTGCAGAAGGAAATGAAAATGCTTTTATATTTAGCTCCGTTTTTTACACCCACCAATGTACAGCAGACCATCTGTATCAAAAATAAAGCACCATCCCAATAAAAAACTGCACAGTAAAAAGGTCCAAACAGTGCTCAAACCCCAGCATTTTAGCTCTATAGCAGAAGGGCTCCAACCAGAAAGTTTAAAGTCCTAAGACAGAAATGGTGTCTGCCTCCTGAAATGATGTGGGAAGTTGATTCCACCAGAGAGCAGCACGAAAGCTGAAGGCTCTCATCTTTGTTTCAATGACAGAGATTGTAGAAGAAACCAGGAATGCTGCAGACACTGAGAGAACAGCTCTGTTTGGACCGTGATAAGCTAAGAGGTCTTTAAGAAAACATGGCATGTTTTGGTTCTTGCAGTATGAAAAACAACCTAACCACCTCAGACCAGTGTTTTTCAACCAGAGTGCTGCCATACACTAGTGTGCCATGATGGTCAGGTGTAGCAAAATAGTTAATTTCACCTAATTGTTCTAAACAGGATTAGACATCGGCGGGATATCAGCTCTGTGTTCATCCTAACAGAATCAGGTTTCACATTGAGTAGTTATCAAAATGAAACAATATAAAATCCTTTTTTTCTGTTCTTTTTATTTCGATTCAAGAAAAAGTTCAACCCCTAAACTATCTCTTTAAATCATTCTTGGAGGCATAATCACATACGTCATTGATCTAACCAATCAGACGCGGTTAAGGTCCTCACTTCTTTGTTCCGACATGACTCAGAAAGTATCTCAGTTACAACAAAAATAAAAGTTAAAGAGGGTGTTTTTGGTGTTGTTTCCTGTGGGATATGGTGTCAGACAGTGTAAAAACTTAAATAAAGCATAATAATAATGATAAAACGGAAGTCTGTCTGCCATCACCACTACCATTTCTTCACTACATCTCCCATGATTCATTTGTGGTTCCAGCTGCTTTGAGATCATCAACTAAGTCCTGTCGTGTTGTTCTCGTGATCATGGAACCAACACCAGTTCAGATTGGGTTTGGAGCTCAGACCTAAAGGTGGACTGATGCTCATGTTCTTGTATTTTGTCACAGTTGTCCCCTTAACCCCCAGCTTGTTGCTTTTGGTTTTGTAGTCCATTCTGGTCTTGTCCAGGTCTACAATCTTCTCCCTTCAATCCCCTGAACTGTTTTTTCTACAGGTGATCAGTTCAAACAGGTGTCTTTAATTCTGGTGACAGGCTGATCGGTGAGTCTTGCATGTCTGTGTGAACCAGAACTCTGGTTCATGGTTACTAAGGGTTCAAAATCGAAAATGCAAAAAAAATGTAGATCAATTCTTTAAAGTAGATTTCTGGATTTTCTGTCTCTCACTGTTCAAATGAACCTCCCATTGAAATGATAGTCAATTTCTTTTTAAGTAGGCAAACCTACAAAGTCAGTAAGAGATTACTGTAAATACTGTACTGTAGAAGGAAACCCACTGTTTGTTTGTTTTTCAAACAAATTAAAATAAACTATCCATATTTTTCTTGCTACTCTATGTTTATAATGAATCCTTCATAACAAAAAACAAAAATTTTAAATCTGGTAATGGCAGCAAAAATGCTAAGATTAAACAGTTCGGTCTGAATGTTCATGTAGTTCCATTGTGAACATAAATAAGCAGAACGTTTTATGTTTCTTAACAATTCTCTGAATGTTTTATAGGAAAGGGGAAATCTAACATTTTCCCTCCAACACCAGATACTGAGCTGCTGATTTTGTACACAATCAGAGACAAAAGGAAATATATAGTAAATGAACACATGAGCACAGACTCAGGCACACACATGAAGATGCACACTCACATTAATAACCAAGTACATTTGCACGCGCACACACACACACAAAACAATCACATCTTCACAGACTCAGCACGTAAAAAGGGAAGTCTACACGCTTATGTGCATAGTAGTGTTGAAAAGTTCTGACCTGAGCTGAGGCTGCCAGCCATGATTCCAATCCGGCTTTGGTCCTCAGAATCCAGGGTGAAGTTTCTGGGTAAGAACTGGTATGTGTTCCTCAGAAGTAAGAAAGTGACACTTATCAATGATTGGTGAGTCATATGGCCTTACTGGTTAGTCTTTAACTAGAACTGTTCTCATCTAGAAGGATGTTAGCAGAGCAGTCAGTCTTAAGATTATTCAGTGACCAACTTAAATCAGTTTTGTTTGTTTTGTGTGATCCCCCACAAACCCACCCCTTTGAGGAGAACTCCATTTCATCCATCCATTCATCTTCTTCTGCTTATCCGGGACCGGGTCGCGGGGGCAGCAGTCTAAGTAAAGATGTCCAGACTTCCTTCTCTCCGGTCACTTCCTCCAGCTCCTCTGGGGGGACCCCGAGTCGTTCCAAGGCCATCCAGCGTAGACATAGTCTCTCCAGCGTGTCCTGGGTCTTCCCCGGAGCCTCCACCCAGTGGGACATGCCTGGAACACCTGCCCAGTGAGGCGTCCAGAAAGCATCTGAACCAAATGCCCGAGCCACCTCAACTGGCTCCTCTCGATGTGGAGGAGAAGCGGCTCTACTCCGAGCTCCTCCCGGGTGACAGAGCTTCTCACCCTATCTCTAAGGGACGCCCAGGAAGCTCATTTGGCCACTTGTATCCGAGAGCTCATTCTTTCAGTCATGACCCAGAACTCATGACCCTATAGTTAGTATTGGAACAAAGATCGAGCAGTAAATTGAGAGCTTTGCTTTCTGGCTCAGCTCTCTCTTCACCACAACCAACCGGTACAGCGACAGCACCAATCCGCCTGTCGATGTCACGCTCCGATCTTCCCTCACTCGTGAACAAGACCCCAAGATTCTGAAACTTCTCCACCTGGGGCAGGAGCACTCCACCAGCCCAAAAAGCAAACTACTTTTCTCTGGTTGAGAACCATGGCCTCAGACTTAGCGGTGCTGACTTTCATCCCAGCCGCTTCACACTCGGCTGCAAACCCTTCCAGTGCATGCTGGAGGTCCATGAAGCCAACAGGACAACATCGTCTGCAAAGAGCAGAGAGGGAATCCTGTGGTTCCCAAACCAGACCCCCTCTGGACCCTGGCTGCACCTAGAAGTTGTTTCAGTTGTAGTGAAAAATGTTTTAGATCTGGATGAGAGAAAACAAAAACTCAAACAAGCGTCCAAAAGATTTATTAAACAAAAGACAAAAGATACATGTCACAATGTAATAAGTAGAGCAATCCCAGTAAGCTCTGTCTCTGAACAGGAAACAGCTATATTTAGAGACACACAGTCAACTTACAGTGTCTTGTACGGCAGTTCCAGTCAAGGCTACTAACTGTTAGAACTGGTTACAAAAAGAATTATGCAGATTGTGACTCTTCTCTGTGTTACTTGAGTATAATCAAGAGCATAAAAAAATGATAATATGAAATTCCATCATACCATAAAGACTATGATCAGAACTGGTGATAAAGGACAGCCCATACAGGGACCGGGCAGGGCTCAGTAAGACTTCTCTAACCCCAAACTCCGTGGTCGACTGCCTTCTCCAAATCCACAAATCACATATGGACTGGATGAGCAAATTCCCTCGAACCCTCCAGGACCTAAAGGAGGTTGTAGAGCTGAACAGTTCCCAAGTGCCACGCGATGCTGCAGAGACTTGTCAGCAAAGACACTCCTACAGCATCCAGAGACTTGAGGTACTCAGGACGAGGAGCTCGTTGACTACCTCGGTGACTTCAGCTTGGGTGATGGACAGTCCCACCCTAAGGCTCTCAGCCTCTACTTCCAGAGAAGGCGTGTCAACAGGATTGAGGAGATCCTCGAAGTATTCCTTCCACCGCCCGACAATGTCCCCAGTCGAAGTCAGCAGCTCCCCACCTGCACTGAAAACGGTGTCTGCAGAAAACTGCTTCCCCCTCCTGAGACGCCGGACGGTTTGCCAGAACCTCTTCGAGGCCAACCGATAGTCCTTCTCCATGGCCTCACCGAACTCCTCCCAGGACC